>PVIW01010168.1:18125-46263 GCA_004026585.1 Noctilio leporinus
AAAAAAAAAAAAAAAAAAAAACAACAAAACAACTCACTGCAGCTGGTCTAAGAACCAATGTTTGTGGCGACCTAATAGAAAGGTAAAAAAAAAAAAACCCTGCAATAACTGTTATAAATATTTACTACCTAGGCCCTGGCTGGTGGCAGAGTGGATAAGGTGCTGGCCTGTGAACCCAAAGGTCGCTGGTTCAATTCCCAGCCAGGGCACATAACCAGGTTGCAAGCCCGGTCTCTAGCCAAGTCCATAGCTGGAGGCAGGTGAAAGGCAACCATACATTGATGTCTCTCTCTCTCTCTGCCTCTCTCCTTTCCCCTCTCTCTAAAAAGTAATAAAATCTTTAAAAAAAAAAAAAATATTTACTACCTTAAATATGGATGAAGCTTTCTTTTTGCTGGTAAATCTAACTCCTCTAAGTTGGATCTGCACAAGCACTATGTACAGTACCATCAAATCTGTGTGCGCCCTCACACACACCCCACTTTGTATGCATACATTAAACCAGCACCTGTTAGACAAGAGGAGGTATCATAGCCTCCAGGAGTATATAGCTCATTGACTCTTTGCTTGTACATCTACAAGTGGCAAAGGCCATCATTCCTTAACTGGCTTCTAAACTTGGAACACTGGTGCGACCAGCTCTACAGGACCGCTGGCAAGCACTCACACACAGCCGTGGAGCCACACGGATGCGTGCCCATTGCCACCGTAGTGAACCCCCTTCATGGTGATAGAGGCAGACATGCCTTGCTCCTACAGAGCCAGGTACTAATTTTTAAATAGTCTCAATGATTACTACAGAGGATAACCATGGCAGCTCTGGCTGTGGAAGACCTAGGGTTGCTTCTGACCTTGCATCTCTTAATGCAAACATTCACTTAATAAATATTTAATAATAATCACCATGACTCATCGGGAGCTCAGCGTCTGGGGCTCAGGAGGTCTGTTGCTAATTCCAACCAGCATAATTTACGGGAAGCAAATGATCTATGACGTGCCCAAAGAGAAGGAAAGTACAGACAGGATGCTTCTACTTAGGGCTTTTTTGTTAGGGAAAGAAACACACAAGTTTTTCTTTCCCTAAAAAAGGGACAACACTGTCTCCTGACTTAAAAGTCTATGCAACTTATGGGAAGGGGTCCTCCAAACCCCACAAAGCCAAGCCAAACCAAATTACTTGAGTTTAGCTACGCAAGCTGAGGGTAACCACATCAAGTGAGCTCCGTCTGCTGCAAAACATCACTTAAACTGGAGCTCTGACTTATTGTTCTCTTTACTGCCCGAGAGCAATTTTGTTTTGAAGAGCACAGAACACCCTGTTCTGAATGTGGCTGGCACATGAACTCAATGTGCTGACAGCAATTTGTACTCCGATTAAAGTGTGTATGTGTGTGTGTGTGTGTGTGTGTGTACATGTACTGCAATTATAAAAACTGGAATGAAAAACTGTATAATTTGTATTTTAGGAAGCAAAAGTGAGAAAGAGGCACCAAACTCTAAAAAAAAAGTACTGTAAATGTTCCAGCCTAAAGACGCAGCTCTGGTAAATGTCTGTTTTTCCCTTTTCTAATTATAGTTCTTGGTGTCTGATAGCTTTGCACTCATTCCCAAAACAATTACTGGGTCGCGGGGATCTAAATGGGAATGCTGTAATAGCATTACTACTAGACAACATTGGTTATTTGGCCAGAGAAAGCCAGGTTGTAACAGGTTACTCCCACTAGCCAAGGGTTTTTCTCTGCTGCCTAACTCATGCCAAATGAGATTCTTTCTGCCTGTGTCTCCTACCTAACACAGCAAGAGCATCCAAGAGACAAGGGGGTCTTAACGACTCCCTGAAAAGACAAATGAGGAAGCAAGGATGGCTTTCTGAAGTCAGGAGAGCATATTTAATACTGATTAAAAAAGAAACTGTCCCCACAAAGCATGGTGGTAAATTTGGGGGCTTCCCTTCCTTCTCTGCACCATTTCGTACTATTTGAGATGAAAAAATACCACTGTGAGATGGCTTATGAAACTGAGGGACAGATGCTGACAGCAAGCTTGGAAGCTGGTTACCTGAATAGAATAAAATTTATACAGATGACATACATCTTCATCTAAACAGGAAGCATACGCAGAGCAATAAATTCTACACCAAAGAAAAATCCTCACCACTCTTCTTCTTTACACAGTTTTACACCTGAACCAGACCTGTATTCCTGCCTCAATTTGCCACTTTACAATAGTGGCTCTGGGCAAGGTCATTTAAATTACCTAACACAGTTTCTTCATCTATACAGGGTGCGTGCAATAAAGTGGCAAAATTTTAGTAAAATAAACAATATACCACAAAAGTGTTCTATTTTGAAGTAAATTTATTCTTATATATAAATACATAAACATAGTCATTATTTTTTTAATTGTTAAAAAAAGTTTCCATTTGCTGCAATAATAGACTCGATTCAATTTCAGAATCTTGAGCACACTTTAATTTACTTTTCTTTATCCATGGACATCATCATGTTTTCAGTCTTGGCTTTAACAGCCTCTTTATTGGAATGAGGTTGTTTATTAACTTCTCTCTCACAAATGCTGCATACATAATAGTCCAAAGGATTTGCATCTGGTGAACTAGGCAGCCAGATTTCCTTTGACCAGAATTCAGGAACACTGATTGACACTGAGAAAGTCTTGCACCTTTTTGGCGTTATGTGCTGGTGCACCATCTTGTTGGAAGAGAAAATGACATCCATTTGTAACTTGCTTCATCCACAGTACAACCACTTCTCTCACAACGTCAAGGTAAACATCCTGGATCTTCATTGATGATCTCCTGGATTCTGTGTATAATATCTGGACTTGTGCGATCCTTGCAAACCTTATGTGCTTTCCTTGTTGGTGTGGTGACATCAGGATCAGCATCATACACCTTCTTCACATTGTCAACTGTGCATAAAGGGAGGTTACTGAAGTTGGCAATTTCCTTAGCAGTTTGCCCTGCAAGCAGTCCAGAACTTACGGTTGCTCTAACATTGTATTCCTTTGACATGACAGTTGCTCTCAAAATTTAATACTTTATATCTGAAACAATGATGTTAAATCATAACCTTAGAAACATAGTTTTTCAAAATTAATAGGCACATGAAATAAGGAGATGCAAGGTTATTGCCAATTTATCATGCCCTGTGGATTGGAGGAAATGATATTTGCTAACTCATAGTTGTTGAAAGGGTTCAATTAGGTACTAATTAAAGCTTCTAGTCTGTGACGGACCAGCCGTCCCTGGATTATGCACCAGGTTTGGACGGCGGAGGACGCAAGAAAAAGAGAAGAGACAAAGTTGGGGTCGGGAGGCTCGCCCAAGCCACAAGTCCCGTTTATTAATCACACTAAGCTTATATGCAGGTATTACTGGCACCTGCTCAACTGAAACCAGGAAGCTAAGCTGCAGAGAACAAGGTATGGCACACTCTCTGCTCTCCATGCTTCATGGGCTACAGGGTAAACACACTGGGCTGACTCCCTATACACGGTGTCCATTCTGGGTCCACCTGGCACTAGGGCCGGCCTTGCCAAACACCCGTTTCTGCTAGTGGGGCCTTGCCAAGCAGACTAGCGGTCCCTAACGCTAGTCCAGTACCTGGTGTTCATTCATTCATATATTGGGCTGTTACTATGTGAGAACACTGGGTTATGTGTAGATACACAGAGTTGAACTCAATGAATGTTAGTTATTATCTTCCTGTACTTGTACCAGATAAACCATATTTTAGAACTTGGAACAAGGAACCTCTTAGTGGCTCCACAGACAGAAATGTCAGAGTATGAATAAAACTTAAAAGTAGGCAAACACAATGTCTTGGATTTCTTTTGTATCTCATAGTGCCCAACACATTGTTCTGGGCAAGAAAGTAAATACACATTTAATAATGTTTCTTTTTTAATTGAATTTATTGGGGTGATGGTTAATACAGCTATACAGGTTTCAGGTATAACTTCTGCAATACATCATCTGTATGTTGTACTGTATTTACCTAAGCTGTTACCTTCTATCACCATTTATCCCCCTATTTATTTAATGATCACTCTGAAACAGAACTGTAGGGAAAATGGTAATTTTCATTTCCTTTTTGATATATTAGTACCCTTATTTTTAATAAATTCTAAGAACTATTTAAATTCTTTATTGACATGACGCTTTTGTTTTTTAAATACTATTCTAAAATAAATGATCCATTGGCTGTATTTTTTAATAATAAAAAAGCCTATTTTCTGCTAGGATTTTCTCTACCTTAAGACTTAAAGATACCTTTATAGAAGGAGTTATATACATCTAAAATATATGAAAGAATAAACACTATTTTAGACCAAGTGCTATAGTACATTATTTTGTGAAAATGTAATAAAATGGTTTTAAGAATTCACTCTCTTAATGGACAAAGTTTGCCCACACAGTCATAAATACTTCAAAAGCATGTGAAAAACTAAACTTAAAAATCCTCATAGCCCCTGGCTGGTAGCACAGTGGATAAGGCGCCGGCCTGCGAACCCAAAGGTTGCAGGTTCGATTCCCCAGCCAGGGCACATAACCAGGTTGCAAACCAGGTCTCCAGTCAGGTCTGTGGCTGAAGGCAGGTGAAATGCAACCATACATTGATGTCTCTCTCCCTCTCTGCCTCTCTCTCTTCCCCTCTTTCTAAAAATAATGAAATAAAATCTTAAAAAAAAAAAAAAATCCTCATAGCTTTATCAGATCTCAACATGCACATACATGAAACCTTTCCTCTGTTTTCAATTTTTGGTGCCATTTAGTCTTTGGTGTTTTATTTATAAAGAGCATAGAGCTAGATTTTGTTATTTTAACCTTATGAGAATTCCAACTATATTTTTTTGTAATCACTGATACAATTTTTTTTTATTCCTTATCATCTCGTTTCAGGTTTTCTATATAATGTTTTCTTGTTATTTTTCATTTGTTACATTGAATTGATCAAATTTTCCTGGTTTCTCTATTTTTCTACTCCCCACTGGGTGGTTTAGAAGTTCTACATACTATTCTTACTAGTACCTAGCATTAAGTATTTATTTATTTATTTGTTTTTCAAGATTTTATTTATTATTTTTCAGAGAGAGGGGAAGGGAGAGAGGTTGAGAGGGAGAGAGGCATCAATGTATGGTTGCCTTTCACCTACCTCCAGGTGTGGACCTTGCTAGAGACCTGGCTTGCAACCTGGTTATGTGTGTCCTGGCTGGGGAATCGAACCAGTGACCTTTGGTTCGCAGGCCAGCACCTTATCCTCTGTGCCACCAGCCAGGGCCCTAGCATTAAGTTTTAATTGAATCATTTCAAGGTATATATAACTTTATGTTAACAATCAGCACACTCTCTTCTGGAATAAGCAAATCATTTTAGGCAATTTTGCCTCCCCTTTACATTTCCCATCTATGCCACATGTTGTTAAAATGACCCAGAATTTGCCCTAGCCAGGTGGCTCAATTGGTTGGAGCACCATAACAGACACTAAAAAGGTTGTGGGTTTGATTCCCGGTCAGGGCACATACCTAGGTTGTGGTTTCAATCCTGGGCTGGCATGTGTATAGGAGGAAACCAATCAATGTTTCTCTCTCACATTGATGTTTCTCTCTCCCTCTCTCCCTAAAATTAATAATCATATCCTCAAGTCAGGATTATTAAAAAAAAAGACCTAGAACCAAGCGCCAGACTGTTTATTTTATTATTAATTTACTTTATATTATTATTTTTAACATTAAAGATCTACCATTTCACGGATCTTTCAACTGATAAAATGTATCCAACTTCACTGTCATGTTCTGGAAATTACTTTTTGCTCACTAATAGTTCTTATGGTTGAGCCTTCACTTCTTGGCTTTATTTTTCATGATGTTTCAATATATCCTATAGTGTTTTTTTTTTTTTTCCCAAAAAGAGCATGAATCTGCATGTTCCAGAAAGTTAATTTTTTTCTTCTATTTAAATGATCATTTGTCTAAGTATAGAAGTCCAGGTTAAAAATACACATAGTTAGATACAATGTTCAAAGCATGGTCTTTTAGTATTTTTTTTAGTGTATAACAAGTCTGATGTCATTCTGATTTTCATCCTTGACAATAGCTGTTCCTCCCTGGAAAAATTCAAAATTTTCTTTCAAGCTATGGAATTCAAGTATTTCACCAGGATGTCTTATGTGCTACTATCAACTGGGCCTTTCAATCTATACATCTTTGATTAGGTGAACATTGTCTATCCTTCTCTCTGCCTTCTAATTTTCTTTCACCTATTTTTTCCTCTATGTTCTGAGATATCCTTAACTTTCTTTCATACCACCAATGCAGAATTCTGGGACTTTCCATTTTGCTTTTCAACCCCTCTTCTGAGTTCCAATTTGGATAATCATATTCTTTACAATTTTTTTTTTTTAATTTACTGACTTTAGAGAGAAAGGAAGGAGAGGAAAAGCAGAGAGATTGAAACATCAATTTGTTGTTCCACTTATTTAAGCATTCATTGTTTGCTTTTTATATTGTGCCCTGTCCAGGGATCAAACCCACAACCTTGGCTATTGGGAGGATGTTCTAACCAAATGAGCTTCCCAGCCAGGGCAATAACCATATTTTTAATTGCCAGAAACTTTATCCTCCCTGTCCTTTTTCAAAGAAGCTAGTTGTGTGACTTATGAATTTAACATCCATTAAATACCTCTGAAGATAATATTTAGTTATTTTAAAAGTCCTCTTCTACTTTTTCTTTGCTCACCTTGGTTCTTCTTTTTCATAGTATGCGCTGATGATGCTTGTTGTCTGATCATATTATATAGGAAGGATTAAGCAAGACGAAATGATTCAAGTTACCTAGCACAGTATTTCAAGCAGACGAGTGCACTTCCACTGCAGGCCTTTTCCCGAAAGAGTTGGGCTAATTATAGAGACCTGTGGGTGAAAACGCCACACACGTTCCCTGGGCATTTACTACGTGTTGAGCACTGCGTGCAAGGGAAGGTTGTGGACACCTTTCCCACTGGGGGAGTATGAAGAAGTTTTACTTCAGGAACTAGATACTTTAGCGTATTCATTGTTGTGCAGACCTGCTATTTCACTTTCCCCCCTTCACATCTGTTTTAAAAGTTCCATGGTACTTTACATCCTCATCTCCAGTCCAAGTCCTAATACGTGGAATCTTCTGGGGCAGTTCCCTATTTTATTTTAAAAATCTGGCTTTGCTGGCTTTAACCTGGGAGCAAAAGTCACAGCCAGACCCCAGAGCAGTATTCTCAGTCCTTGACTACAAACTTAGAGTCATCTAGGGGAGTTATAAACCACATACACGCACCTCCCCCCCATATGCATGCCTGCACGTGCACACACCTGAAAACAATGGTCCCCAACCTTTTTGGATTAGGGACCCGTTTCATGGAAGACAATTTTTCCACTGATGGGAGTGTGGCTCAGGTAATAATTCAAGTGAAGCTTAGCTCCCTCTTCTGGTACTGGTCCACGGCCTGGGGGTTGGGGTCCCCTGCCTGAGAAGTTCCAGCCTTTGAGGTTTGAGACTTTTGTTTAACTGGTCTGGGCTGAAGCCTGGGTATCAGGCTTTAAAAGCTCCCCAGGTAATTCTAAATTCAGCCCAAGTTGAGAACAGCTACACTAGAGGTTTACTGGCCCAGCTGTTCCATATTGTTTTATAACAACCCTGGTGATTGCCCCATAGCCTACTTTGGCTCCCTTGTACTGGCTGACAGAGAGCTTGGAGTTCTGCCCAAGCTTGCTGAAAAGAACGGTATGTACCTTTGTAGAGGTCTTCTTTACACCTGTTTTGGGTTGGATTTCCTGAGTCTAGTTTCCATCAGTTCAATTTCATCCACTTCATATATTCCAGAAATTCTTCATAATTGCTGATCCACTTCTTATATTCTCCCTGTTTTCCAGCACTAGTATGGATTTCTTCCTCTCTTTTGAAATCATTCCCCATCTCACACTTCAGCAGGATTTGGAGAAGGAAAGGAGGTGAGAGGGAAGGGTATTCCAACATTCTGAATCCCAAAGATCTCTGTTTAAATTTTCACATTTGAAAATACTGCTCATTGTCTGCATTCTTTGCATGCAAATGTGGTTGAATGCACTGTGAGGCAAGAGAGCCACATACAGCCAACTGTTGGATGTGCCAGCTCCTAGCACTGAATTTAACAAACCAGAAAATATGAGAGACCAGGAGTTGGGGGAAGAGGAGCTGGTGGCTATTTAGAGCCTTCCTCAGTCAGACTGGATTTTCTAAGAAGTTAAAGCTTAAAAGCAACAATGTAGCCACTACTGGCAATTAAACTCAAGTATGATGACTAACAGACACCATAATAACATCAATTAGAATACCTTGGAACACAGTGACTTTTTTTAAATAGTAAAAGTACAACATTGAATAAAAATTACAAGATGGTCATCTTAATTGAGGTAAGAAAAAGCACACTGGAACAGAATCTAAAAATTGATTTGTAAGCATTAGAACCCTGTCAAAGACAGTGAAAAAATCATAATTTCTTTGAGAAAGAATCTTGTCAAACTAATAAAAGTTTTCTTTTCCACATAGAAAACAAATAAGCTACTAAAAAGGAAGCAAAAGATCGTCATTCAATAAAAGCCTTTTGATTTCAGACCTCAAATTTATTCTTCAAGAAACAAAAATCTAAGAAATATGATTTAGGTAATATTACTATGAAGAAGACATTCCAGAAACAAAACAAATGATATAAACATAATACAGAGGGTAGGAAAAAGAAATTAAGTGGCCACCATGTACTAGGTACTTTTCTTCATTTAACTATCATGAAAGCCTGTAGGTGAAAAGATTATTATTTCCATTTTACAGACATAAAACTATATGCTTAAGGTGGTTAAGTAACTATAAAGTCATAAAAATGGCCAGATTCCAAATATATTCCAAGTCTATTCTTCCCAAAGCCCATGTGGCTCCTCCCCTAACTCCTGACTGTACTTGTACACGGAAGTGACAGAAATTTTCTAACTCTTGAGTATCTGTAATGACATAATGAATGATCATTATCTACTGCTCTTACATTGTATAATTGGATTTATTTCTAGAATTCTACCTAGTTTTGATCTAAGTGTACTGAGTGATGCTATAAAAACAAACAAACAAAAAGTAAAGGCAAACCAGTCAAGCCTGAGAAAACCAAGAATAATGTGATCTTGGTTTCTGACAGGGACCACTTGTAAGTCAGCTGTCTTCCTCCCACACATGGCTAACTTGTTTCAAAGACGTGAAGTAGGATATCTTAGCCTTGATAAATAAAAATACAGTATGATACATTTTTACAAAATTGGTTTGATCCAGAAAAATAAAAAGGACCTTTGGGAGAAAAAATAAAAATTAACGATTTACTCTAAAATTTCCCAGGAAAGTATAATTTAACAAGATGAGAGACAAAAGTTTAGTTGTTGGCCTTTCTTTTTTTTTAATATTTTATTTAATTATTTCTAGGAAGAGGGGAAGGGAGAGAGGCAGAGAGGGAGAGAGACATTAATGTATATGGTTGCTTTTCACCTGCCTCCAGGCACAGATCTGACTGGAGACCTGGTTTGCAACCATGTTATGTGCCCCCTTTCTTAATATATTAAAAACAGAGAAAATAAAAGTACATAGATTATTCAAATGCATTTTTAAAATCCCATTCATAATATATTATCCTTCTAGCAAAAAGGATGGAGATATAAGAAAAAATACACATATCTGCTCAACTCTGCAAAAGAAATACAAGAATAAATGAGAAACTAATGAGACTGGTTACCTGCAGGAGGAAATAATGGGGAAACGGGAACAGGTTAGTGAGAATGAGAGGAGAGTAACACTTCTGAGGTTGTTGTTATTATTTTTTTTAAAGATTTTATTTGATTATTTCTAGAAAGAGGGGAAGGGAGAGAGGCAGAGAGGGAGAGAGACATCAATGTATGGTTGCCTTTCACCTGCCTCCAGCCACAGATCTGACCGGAAACCTGGTCTGCAACCCTGCCATGTGCCCTGGATGGGGAATCAAACCCACGACCCCTGGGTTCACAGGCCGGCGCCTTATCCACTGTGCCACCAGCCGGGGCAAGGTTCTTGTTTTTTTTTTTGGTATAAAGTTGGCCCTCTATATCTGAGGGTTCTGCATCTGCAGATTCAATCAATTTTAATGAAAAATACTCAGGGGAAAAAGTTACATTGTTGCTGACATGTACTAGGTAGTTAGGTCTATGATGATTGTGTCTGTACTGAACATGTACATGCTTTTATTTCTTGCTATTATTCCCTAAACAATACAGTGTAACAACAATGTAGCATTCATTTTGTATTAAGTATTATGAGTAATCTAGAGATGGTTTTAAGTATATGGGAAGATGTGCATAGACTATATGCAAGTACTGTTTAATATAAGGAATCTGACCACCAGTGGATTTTTGGTATCTGCAGGGTCTGGGAATTAGAGGGAGTCAGGTATGTTCTGGAACCAACCAATTCCCTATATATACTGAGGGATGACTGACTGTATATTAGAATTTCATGGTAATATTTTATATACTCAAACAAAAAATGAATAATTACAATTAAGTAGAGTGTGCAGGGAACTCCAAATGGAATGTAAATATAACAAAATGAACCTAACTTTTACAAACGTATAACTACACTGAAAGGAGGGAGGAAAAACTAACCTAAGCTGAAAAACATGTTTTCAGTGTATACTAGAAGACTAATGACAAAAATAACTATACACAAATATTGCCTACTTAGGAAATTTATTTTTTATAGGGGCATGCATGAATTGCTAATTCTAAAACTATAGTATATATATTTAAAAATACTGATTATGGCCCTGGCTGGTGGCACAGTGGATAAGGTGCTGGCCTGTGAACCCAAAGGTCGTTGGTTCGATTCCCAGCCAGGTCACATAACCAGGGTATAAAATAATGAGTAAAAATCTTAAAAAAAAAAAAATACTGATTATTATTTTTTTATGATACTTTTTTGAAAAATATTTTATTTGTTATTTTTAGAGAGACGGGCAGGGAGGGAGGAAGAAAGGGAGAGAAGAGTCAATGTATAATTGCCTTTCACCTGCCTCCAGCTACAAACCTGGCTGGAGACCTGGTTTACAACCTGGTTTACAACCTGGTTATGTGCCCTGACTGGGAATCCAACCAGTGACCTTTGGGCTTGCAGGCGGACACCTGTCTACTAAGCCACCAGCCAGGGCTTACTACCTGTATATATTATGATTGAACAAAATAAATATATTGTGGATGATGAGAGCCAAGTTTCTCAGTTGTGGAGAAAGTTTCAAGTAAGCAAAGGGAGGGGACAAGAACAAACCTATGGTGTTGAATTGGCATAGGAAGTGTCAGTGTATACTCCTAGTTTTAATATAAATGCAGAATAATATAGAAATACATACAGATGTGCATCCTGAGGTACATATATTGTATTTCCTAGCACTGTCTGCTAAGAGGTGTTACAAGCAATTAACATTCTATATAGTATGAGTAAACCCAGAGCTCAGACCTTACTTTTAAATCCCATTATCCAATAAAAATGGTTGATTCTACAACCATACATTAATGTCTCTCTCCATCTCTGCCTTTCTCCCTTTCCCTCTCTTTAAGCATAATAAATAAAATCTTAAAAACAAAAAGGTTGATTCTAGACCTGGAGGAGGGAAATTCCAAAATGGGCCTAGAGCACTAGGGGTGCCAAAATAAAAAAGAGCTTAAAAAAGCAGGAAGAGTTGTTAAAAGGACATACCAGCCAAGCTGAAGGACAGCTTCCAATGAACAAATGCAGGATAATTTGGGCAATAATAAGAATAGTAATGTATAATAATTACGGAATAAAATAAACATCCAAGCCCTGGCTGGTGGCTCAGTGGAAAGGCTCCAGCCTACAAACCCAAAGGTCACTGGTTCGATTCCCAGCCAGGGCACGTAACCAGGTTGCAAGCCAGGTCTCCAGCCAGGTCTGTAGCTGGAGGTAGGCGAAAGGCAACCAAACAGTAATGTTTCTCTCCCTCTCTGCCTCCCTCCCTTCCCTTCTCTCTAAAAATAATAAAATCTTTAAAAACAAACAAACACAAAAAACATCTATGGGTCCACCCTGATATAAATAAACTGAATAAACAGAGAAGAGACAGCTCTTTCTCAGTAAATGTAGAACAGTGGAAATTTAAAAAATCACCATTTGATAAATATCACACTGATAACTGTGCTAAAATCAATGTGTAAAGGTGTTACATGAAAGAAGATATTTGCATAGTCTCCTACTATTCCCCTCCCAATGAGATATTTAATAAATTACAAAGGGAAAAACAGTAAGGTTATAGTGGAGAAACACTGCAGACCCGCCTTTACCAAGTGACTCCAGTTCCATCACTAGTAAAGAAACACCAACATCTTGTACCTCCTGATAATAAGGAAACACTATAACTTATGTAGTATTTTTCTGAAAATGGATAACCTTAATCTAATCATGGGAAAACATCAGACAAACTCAAATTGAGGGATATGCTACAAAACTGGCCAGTTGTCTTCAAATGTGTTAATGTCATGAAAATACACAAAGACTAATGAACTGCCATACACTGGAAGGAACTAAGAAGATGATAACTAAATACAATGTTGGGTCCTGAATTTGATTATGAACCAGAAAAAGGACATCAGTGTGGCAACTGGTAAAATTCACATAAGATCTATAGAGAAGTTAATAAATAGTATTGTATCAGTGTTCATTTCCTGATTTTGGTAAATATACTGCAGTTAGGTAAGATATTAACATTAGGGGAAATTAGGTGAAGCCTACAAGGGAATTCTCTGAATTAGTTTTGGAACTTTTCTGTAAGTCAAAAGTTATTTAAAAACAAAAAGTTAAAAATGACTCATTGAAATATTATCGAAAGCATGATTTGACTTAATTTAGCCTGCTCTAAAGCTAACTCAACAATGGTAGTTTTGTGGTATTGTCCATTACTTGGAAAAAGGTTTTCTTTTTAATTTAGTTATCAAAAACCTCCAGTTTTAATATATTATAAATTGTTGAATGTTGGAAGTCATTGTATTATAGAATAAAAAGCTCATCTGTGTGCTTGAAACTTTTCATACTTAAAAATTTAAATATGTTATATACAAACTTTTAAAGTAAGTGCTTGTTAATTAATATACTGAAGATAATTTTCTATCATTTCTGTAACTTTCGTAAATATTTAAAATTCTATTAGAGAATGCAAGGGCTAGTAGGATTCAGAACTCAAGAGGTCCACCCTTCCTGCATCACTGTACAGGGAGGAAGCTAAAGCTCAGAGAGGTGAGGTCCAGTTAGTGCCAGCTGCTGCCAGAATCCTACCTCCTGATTCCCGGTCTACGTATTTCTCCAACATTATATCCATCTGGGCTCTTCTTCACTTACTTTAAACCTTATCGTGACTGGTAACTATCTAAACACTTTAACTGCAATAGTATAATACTACCATTTATAACTATTTCCAACTTAAAAAAAAAACACCTACCTTGGACTAATTTGCCAGACTCACAGAAATGAAATATGGGTCCAAAGTAGTATATACTGCATTAGAGATAAGAAAATCAACTATTTTAGTTTATAGTTTTGTTTTGTTTTGGAGATTTTATCCAGTATTTTTAGAAAGAAGGGCAGGGAGGGAGGAAGAAAGGGAGACTAGCATCAATGTGTGGTTGCCTTGCACCTGCCTCCATCTGGGGACCTGACTGGAGACCTGGCTTGCAACCTAGTTACGTGCTCTGACTCCAAGTCAAACCAGTGACCCTTGGGTAAGCAGGCCAGCACCTATCTACTGAGCCACCAGCCAGGGCCTAGTTTATAGTTTTAAATGAACTCTTTCTATTAAAATAGGCCTTTTTAACCCTAGCTGGTAGCACAGTGGATAAGGTGCCAGCCTGTGAACCCAAAGGTGGCTGGTTCTATTCCCAACCAGGGCACATAACCAGGTTGCAAGCCAGGCCTCCAGCCAGGTCCACAGCTGGAGGCAGGTGAAAGGCAACCATACACTGATGTCTCTCTCCTGTCTGCCTCTCTCTCTTCCCTCTCTCTAAAAGTAATAAATAAAAATCTTTAAAAATAAAATGAAACAAAATAAAAGGCCTTTTATGTAGTTCATGTTGTCATCCTTGTGTAGGGATTTGATTTTCTTCTTAATGGAAGTATTCCTGTTTTCTCACAACTTTTTTGAAGTGCTTCAGTTCTTTCAAGCATTTATCCATGCAGGAAGCACTTACTAAACACCAAATATGTCTAAGGCACTGTGTGGAAAGAAAAAGGTGAAGAAGCTTCTAGTCCTCAGGCACTCATGGCGTACTGGAGAAAGGGACAAGTGCTGATTACAATATTAATTGACAAGCAGTGTACACAGTGGTATATACATCGTGCTCTGGGAGGAAGAATGATCAGTCATCCCAGTCCTCACTGTAGTATCCTTACTCCCAATTTAGGAAATGAAAAATTAGAATAGCCTCAGGTCACTCAACAAATGGCAAAAGCAGATCTTGAACCCAGGTCTCCTGGTGTATAATAGAATGAACTCTATCAGCCAGTTTTCATCAAAGTAAAATGATGAACTTTTTTTTTGATGACTGCCAGTGAGATAAAAGGCATTACTTACAATCTACTACTCTGCTTAGTAACTCTAACTGGCCATTTATATAACTTCTCTAAACTTACTTTTTTTAAATCTCAGGGTAATAATTCTTTTTTTTTTTTTTTAATTTATTTCATTATTTTTAGAAAGAGGGGAAGGGAGAGAGGCAGAGAGGGAGACAATCACTGTATGGTTGCTTTTCACCTGCCTCCAGCCACAGACCTGACTGGAGGCCTGGTTTGCAACCTGGTTATGTGCCCTGGCTGGGGAATCGAACCTGCGACCTTTGGGTTCGCAGGCCGGCTCCTTAACCACTGTGCTACCAGCCAGGGCAGGATAATAATTCTTAATGTATAAGGTTATAGTGAGAAATTAATGAATAAGTCTGTATGGCAACTAATATATTGTTGGCACACTGAGAAGTCTAGGATTAAGAATTCCTTGATCAATGGGACATTCTTTTATTCATTTTTTTGAGTTTGTAGTACCTGGCACCTACATGTTGAATAAAGACTTACTAAATGAAATCATTATTAAATAAACGTTAAATTTAAAGCTATTCTTGAGATATAGTCAATATATTTACTGCTATAAACAGATTTTAAGTAAGAAATCTCCATTTCATCCACATAAATGGAACCCAACTTTTAAGGACTAATTTCCTCTAACAACAGGGCTTACTTTGAACTCTTGCTCCTTCATTAGGGAATGAATAGCCTTCTCCTTTCTTTTTGATTCTTCGGATAATGCCTCCATCTTCAAGTAGATCCTCTCCTTTGAAATCAAGGAGCTCAATCTAGAAAGGAAAAGATTTGGCTGAGACACAGATCAAACAAAGCTGATTTAAGATAGTTACAGACAAGGGCAACTGATTCTCCTTTCATTTTATAAAATACAACTTTTTAACTTTTATCTATGCATCTTAGATATTGGAAGCATAGGAAAAAAGGAACACTGCACTTTTCAATACCTGGAAAGAACCTTCATGTAATGACAATGTCTGGGACCACACCCTGTGGGGAGCAGTGCAAAGACAGCCAGGAAATACTAGGAAAACTGCCTGTGGGCAAAAAGCCAGAGCTACAAAGTGCAGGCCCGAAACTATTGAATATTTTGTCTGACTCCAGAGACCACCACCCTTCCAACTGAGATCCCTGGAATTCCCTTCTTAAAATATCAGAATAAATGCTATGAAATCAGGCCTATAACCACTTACGGGTATATTTTACCTAGCTGTGCTGTTTTAGGCATTTCCCCCTTCAATTTAAAAATCAAGTTTGGCCAAATTCGGGTAATTCAACACACAATGAATAACTTATTATCACCCCCCTACAATGTCTAATTTATAAACCTTTAGAATATGAAAATACCTTAAAAGTTGATTTAGTCATATTTCAACATTTACTCCTCAGATTTCCATCCTGTCTTCTAGTCAATTTTAACACACCCTACTCACACCACTCACTAGAGCCTTTATTCCTAAGCATGCTCATTTGTTTATTTGGATATGACCTTTTTGTGCCACGACACATTTATAAGAAAGCACTGGCAACACCCCTTGGGTTTGTGGGAAACAATTCAAGAAGTCAAGCTCCAAAATAAATAAATTGGATCTCATTCTCAATTGCTAGCTGTTGCCTCAGAACCAGCACTATAGTAGAGCAGATCCTGGCAAGGCAGCATCATACATATACTTGCCTCAAAAAAGAGAGTTGCATTGGACGGAATTTTGGGGACACTGCCCGCTGAGCCATACGCATATTCTGGTTTGCACAGTAAATGGCACATCTCTCCTTTCTTCATGGTAGCCACGCCAATGTCCCATGCCTTGATAACGTGGCCTAAGAAAAAGGAAAAGGTGAGAGGCTAAAACTGCATTTATGTTAGTGTTAAGTCTTGGCTTGCTGACATAGGGCTTAACACAAGTGACTCCATTTTGGCCAGTTGTTTTTCTTTTTTTGATCCTCACCTGAAAATACATTTTTCTTAATTTTAGAGAAAAAGGAAAGGGGTAAGGAGATAGAGAGGGAGACAGAGAAATATTGATGTGAGAGAGAAATATCAATTGTTTCCTTTCCTCCTGTACCTGCCCTCACCAGGGATCAAACCCAAAACCTTTTGGTGTGCAGGGTAACCATCTGAGCCAAACAGCCAGGGCAGTTTGTCTCTTTTTAAACAAAAGCTAAAGGCCACATATAAAAGATTTAACTGACATAACATGAAAGTTAAAACAAATTTCTAATTCTTTATACTACATACTCAGGTAAGAACCAAGGGCTCCAAAAGAACTCAGTAAGAAGCCACATTTAGAAATCTTCTTGTTTTTTTTTTTGAAGGCTATCAGCAAATACCCTGCTGTGGAGTACTGACATGTCAATTCCTCAACTGCTCAAAGATTAAGTCTTTGAAAAGTGGCAATAATATAATCTTTGAAACGTGGCTGGGTTGCAATTGTTGCTTAATTTATAATTTCAACAATAATAAATACTTTCTAGGCAGGGATGAAGCAAAAATAGTATAAAAAATGGAATCTGTCCTAAGGAAGCTTCTAATTTAGTTGAATGGACAAAAAACAAACAAACAAACTAGAAGCAACCAGAAAAAAATAAGTTGCATTAAAAAGTCCATGAAACAATTTTTTTTCTTAAAATTTAGCCTAAGGGGAAAAACCCTGTTTTGTTTTGTGTCCTTTTGTCAAATCATAAGACCTACAGAATTCAGGATTTTATTTTTTGCCTAATTCCAGGAAACAAAAAGTTAATCTTACTGCTCAACTATAGAACTATATTAGCTTACATAATCATATCTTAAAATAAGTAGTCTCAAATCCTTTGGGAAACAATACTAGAAAATGTAGGTATTTTAAAAGAATAAAATAGCAAAACAAAGGTGTTATGTCAATAAAAAACTTAAGTATTCAAAATGGGATCAGGTAAACAACGAACCCTAGAGAAAGTGAATTCTGAAGACAGCTAGTACCTTGAACTGAGAGCTGACAGTAGGACGTTAGAATAAGGGGACCCTATACTAATGTATATAAAAGGGGAGGGATAAAGCATTGAGACTCATGACTTCGGCTTACCTTTCAGTAAGTATTATAATTTTTCACAATATTAGATATACCTACTTAAGTTAAAATTTTATATATGCCTATTATTAAAACATGCAAGAAAGATACAAAGTGAAAGATAAAAGAAGAGGTCATCCATGCCCTCCTTGTAAGAAGTTACTGTTGTTTCTTTTGTATCCTTTCAGTGTGTTGCTGCTTTTTAAAACTTTAAAACACAAATGACAGCATTCTATACAGTCAGTTCTGAACCGTTTTTTAAATTTAATATATAACAGATTCTCCTCAACTTGTAATGGGGTTACATTTGGATTAACCAATAATCAAGTTGAAAATATCATAGGTCAAGCCCTGGCTGGTGGCACAGCAGATAAGGCGCCAGCCTGCAAACCCAAAGGTCGCTGGTTCGATTCCCCAGCCTGGGCACATAACCAGGTTGCAAGCCAGGTCTCCAGCCAGGTCCATAGCTGGAGGCAGATGAAAGCCAACCAAACACTGATGTTTCTCTCCCTCTCTGCCTCTCTCTGAAAACTAATAAATAAAATCTTAAAAAAATAAAAAAGGAAGAAAATATTATAGGTCAAAAATGTATTTAATGCACCTAACCTACCAAATATCATAGGCTGAGCTAGCCAGTTTCTACTGAATGTGTATTACCTCCACACATCGTAATAAATTATAAGGTAGATCTCGAGGACCATCTGTATCTTGTCATCAATGGAAAGGAGAATATGCACTTTAGAGGTTCCAAGTGCAGACTGCCTGGATTTGCCTACCAGGTCTGCCCCTTACTAGTTGTGTGACCTTGAACAAGTTATTTAACTTCTGTACCCGTTTCCTCATCTTCAAAATAATAATACTGTAGATACTAGTATCCGCCATAATAGTTGTTATAATATACAACAGAGAAATGTCAAGCCCATGGCACCATGCCTGACATGTAATATATATTTAACAAAGGATAACCATTGTAAATGCAAATAGGCCAACCATGTTCTCAATGACTGCTTAATATTCCAGCCACTCTCCTATTGGGAAACATACTACCAATAGTACTCTAATAAGAACATTTGTCCATATATGTTTGCCTACTTTGTGCAAGTTTATTTGGAGAGTGAATGCCTAGAAGTGCAAAGGTTATGTGCATTTTCAATTTGACAGGTTTTTCCCTACTGTCCTTCCAAAATGGCTACATCAACTTGCATGCCCACACATAGGTCCGCTATAAAAAAAGCCCATGAAAAGAAATGTAAAGTCAGCTATAATAGGTTGCTTTCCTGCCACTGCTGCTCCTCAAAGCCTGTTAATGTTTTAGTGTGGGCCACTGAGAACATTTTCCTAAACTATCAACTGCTTTTTTAAGACAAATATTTTACACAGTCCTTTAGGTAATCCTTACATTGTGGGGGGTTCCACTGTACATTTGTTCAGGACATTTAGTCAGTTTCTGAGGAGCAAAGGTCTGTTAGGGGCTAAGAACACAAAGGTGGTCATTTCCTTCTTTCTTCCAAGGAGTATGCGATGCAGTATGGCCAGTGGAGAAGAATGACACGTACGTTGTTTTCTTTTTCTTTTCTTTTTTTAAGCAAAATGTGGTGAACACTGAAACAGTGTACAAACAAGGGGCATTTATCTAGGGGTGAGGGTTGGTATAATCAGGAAAAGCTTAATTCATAGATGATATGTATGCTAGGCCTTAGAAGCTGGAAACATCAACCTGTGAATTAAATCCACAGGACTCCCAAGCTAAACAGATCATGCCTGTGCCCTTGCTTTTCTTCTCATTGGAGAACATTAAAGCTTCTCAGTGAATAAAACACACAAAGGAAAGAGCTGGAATGATATTGCCATAGGTATGTTTCTAAAACTGCCAACACTGGAACTCTTTTCTTAAAAAAGCATTTCCCCAATTGAAACAAACAAACAAAAAACACTCATTATAGAACTCTTGGAAAGTAGAGAAAAGCAGATAGAATACAAAAACAAAAAACAACAACAACAACAACGATAAAACAAACCTCTGAAATCCAGCATCAGGGGTAAATTGTCAATTTCTTGATTCTTTTCCTTCAAATTATACAGGGTGGAGCAAAAATGGTTCCCAGTTATGAGTACACTGAGGCCAGATGCCACTTGTTTGGGGTTTTCAAACCTTTTGAGAGATTTTAGGAAAGCCATTGGTAGGAAAAGCCACTGGAAATGCCTTAGGTGGGCTCAAAGGTTGGGTGGGGTCTCAGGGAATCACCAGGGAGGGGCAAACAGTATTACTCTTAACCAGGTTTTTGGAGACTCAGCTACGGGTGTCTAATGTGCCTGCAAAGGGTGGGGGA
Organism: Noctilio leporinus; assembly: GCA_004026585.1. NCBI lineage: Eukaryota > Metazoa > Chordata > Mammalia > Chiroptera > Noctilionidae > Noctilio > Noctilio leporinus. Next base: position 38,168 of record PVIW01010168.1, read on the forward strand.
GGGGGGGATTCAGCAGAGGAACAATGGCTCTGCCAGCACTTCTGTCTGGGATAAAGATGTGGCCCCCCAGCTCTTGTCCTGATACTGGACTCTCTGTATGTCCCAGGCACCTTTTGAGCTGCTGCTCCAGTTCTGGGGCTCAAAGCAAGTAAATCCAAGTAAGCACACACACTGGGACTCCAGAAACCCTCCAGCCAGTGGCAACCAGCCACAGAATTGCTGGTCCCGCAGCCAGATTTATGAAGACTTTTCTTCCCAGCACTAAAACCCAGGGCTGAGACCTCTTGCTCTGCAGAAGGGCCTCCACCACTGACATATCCCTCCCGATTCTTAACTGCTAAATATGGGTGCGGGCCAAGTTTGTTCAGCATCTCTGCCCTCCTACTAGTCTCTACATGGCTACTTTATATCCTTAGTTGAAGAACTTCTATTCAGTTAGATTTCAGGCTGTTCCCAATTATGGTTGTTCTGTAGTTTGGTTGTAAGTTTGATGTGGTCATGGAAGAAGGCACGCATAGCATTTACCTATGATACCATCTGCACATCTCTATAATTACATTTTTTAATGTTTTTTTTAAAGATTTCATTTATTTATTTTTAGAGAGAGGGAAACATTGATCAGCTGGCTCTCACACACCCCCAATTGCACACCTGGCCTATAGCCCAGGCATGTGCCCTGACTGAGGATGGAACTGGCGACCTTTCAGTTTGCAGGCCAGTGCTTAATCCCTTGAGCCACACCAGCCAGGGCTTTTATTTTTTTTTAATTTTATCTATTTATTTATTTATTTAAAGATTTTACTTCATTATTTTTAGAAAGAGGGGAAGGGAGAGAGGCAGAGAGGGAGAGAGACATCAATGTATGGTTGCTTTTCACCTGCCTTCAGCCACAGATCTGGCTGGAGACCTGGTTTGCAACCTGGTTATGTGCCCTGGCTGGGAATCAAACCTGCGACCTTTGGGTTCGCAGGTCGGCACCTTACCCACGGGGCTACCAGCCAGGGCCCTATTTTTTTAGTTTAGAGAGATGAGTAGGAAAGGAGAAAGAGAGGGAGAAAAACATCGATGTGCAAGAAACATCAACTGGTTGCCTTCTGTATATGACCTAACCTGGGACCAAACCCACAATTCAGACTTGTGCCTTGAGTGGGAATCAAATCAATGACCAGAGATTTGTGAAACAACAAGCAACCAATTGAGCCACAGTGGCCAGGGCTCCATGATTATTAATTAAAACAAACAAACAAACAAACAAAAAAAACCCTCTTATTAGTGTATCATGCTGCAAACACTTCCAATGCACTTGTTTCCACTATCTAGCAGAGAAGGTTGGACCCACTCAACTTAGTTTCATTTTAGTGGAAAGGTAAGATATGACGCTGGTAATCCTGGATCCCATTTCTGCAAAATGTTCCCTACATAGGAGATACAGCAATCTTACCTCATCACTTCCAGAAAGAAAAACCCCTGCAAACTTGCTAACCTGAGCCAGTATCAAAGCCAGACCTGTCTCTTGACATTCATTGGGTACCTACCTGGTCTGACTTTGTTTCTATATGTCCCACTTGATGCTTTGAAAGTCACCAGTGAGCTTTTATGCTCTCAAGGATGTCAGCTATCTACCTAAAGACTTATATTGAAAGGGTAAGTTAATTTAAAATGTTGTTTTTATATGAAAAGTCATAAAAAAGAACATATAGTACATACCTCAAACATTTTTTTAGACTAAAAACATATTAAAGTGCATTTAATATGCACTTGTAACACTAACCTTGTGTTACAAGGCCAAGGCCTGTATCTGAGGGTGGCTCCAGTGATGAGTTCCACATCATCTTTACTAGATAAATCACACATGATTTATTTCATTTGCAGTTTACGGTGTGGGCTTCTTTAAAGTGGAGTAAGAGCCAGAAGCCACTTATATAGGAATCAGTATGCAGAATCCTTCTGATAAAAATATATTCTGAATGGCCTCTATTTTGCTTTTCACCCACCCCTAATTCAATAGCCATTTTAAATACTTTAAAACTGATTTTAGAGAAAGGAAGAGAGAGAGGGAGGAGAAGGGAGGGAGGGAAGGACTGACATTGATTTGTTGTTCCACTTATACATGTATTCACTGCTTGCTTCTTGTATGTGCCCTGACGGGAGATTGAACCTATAACCTTTGCATATCAGGATGATGCTCTGACAAATGGTGGCTATCCAGCTAGGGTCAATAGTCATTTTAAAAACTGCTTTCAGCAATCAACCTTAATAAATCCTTCTAAAAATGTTCAGCTTAGTTTTCATAGAATTCCTCTTTTTACACTAATTTCAATGTTTTATATACTAATAAAATTATACAATTATATAAAGCACAATAGATATAAACAAGTTTCAACTAGTCTTAGCAACAGTCTGAGAAAGGAAAAAACAGCCCTTCCTTAATGTCTGGAAATTGCCTGACACAGCTAGGCCTTAGTATGTCTGAAGCTGACCTGAGGCACACAGAGAGGCCATATTATTCTCCTGTTGGACATAAACAGTCTCACAGAACATCAACATCAGACAAGGTCACTCTGAGACCATGAGAAAGTGAGACAAAACAAGAAACACTTCAAAATTTTGTCCAAACATGGACAAAAATCAAGGTCACTGTGTAACCTACAGAATACCAAACACCCCCCTCTCCTGGCTAACATGAGTGGCTGCTACTTCCCTAGCAGGTATAAGCTTTAAGTCAGCTCTACCAGATAAGATTCATGAAGATACCCAAAAAATTTCCCCACAGTCTAATAATATCCAGTCCAAAGCAAAGCCCCTCTTCCTCAAACTATTCCCCAAATTACTTAATATAAGCCCAAATCCTGTCTTAAATCCTTATGAACACTTGCTGACACACCCCGAGGTGTGCATTCTCCCTCCTTACAATGAATAAGTCCAATTTGTTCAACTATAGCTGTGTTCCTAGTGGTCTGTTGCTGGAAGGCACTGACAAGGCCCAGTCAAAGGCTAATGCAGAGTGTGGGACCACAGCACAGGACAGAAATAAAGCAATATCACTTAGGGTATTTAAAAACAAATGAAGAGCATCAGATAATCTGGAGTTGGTTAAGTGAGCTTCTACCACATTTCCTTAGGTTCAATTACTACAAGTAGAATTACTTGATCAAAGCAGGAACATTTTTAAGATTCCTGATCTTGGGACTTCAGGTCAAGATGGCAAAGTAAGGAAATGAAGTAAACCCATCCTCTCACAAGCACATCAAAATTAGAACTAAACTATAGAACCATCATCTAGAATCACCTGAAATCTAGCTGAACAGAAGTCCTACAACTAGGATACACAGAGAAAGCCACATCGAGACTGGTAGGAAGGGCGAAGATGCTAAATGAGCTGATCCCACACCCACATGTGGGGGATAAAAATCAGATGGGATATCTCCTCTGCAGAGGTCCCCACTGAGGAATGAGGGGTCCCAGCCCCACACCAGGCCTGTCACCCAGCATTCCAGTACCAAGAAGAGATGTTCCCATGGCTTCTGACTGAAAACCAATGGAGATTGTGGCTGAAGCACAATCTGGCTCAGGCACCAGAGCCAGGATGAAGTGAATCCTGCTCCATTGGGTTGACTCCTACACAGCCGACCCTCCACAGTGGCCGAGAAGAGCCCTTGAAGCCAATTAGCCTGGGGGAAAATCCCTCTCACTGCTGTGCCAACAGCAATCAAGGCTCAATTACAACAGGAAGGTGAACACAGCCCACACAACAAGGAGGGGGTGGGGGAAACCACCTGGAATGCCCAGCTCAAGTGACCAGTGGCTCTGCCACTGGGCCCTACAGGACATCTACTGCAAAAAGCCACCCCAGCCCTGGCTGGTAGCACAGTGGATAAAGGCACTGGCCTGTGAACCCAACAGTCACAGGTTCGATTCCCCAGCCAGGGCACATAACCAGGTTGCAAGCCAGGTCTCCAGCCAGGTCCATGGCTGGAGACAGGTGAAAGGCAACCATACATTGACATTTCTCTCCCTCTCTCCCTTCCCCTCTCTCTGAAAAATAATAAATAAAATTAAAATTAAAAAAGAATTATAAAAAAAAAAAAAAAAAAAAAGCCACCCCATCAAGACCAACGACATGGCAGCACTACCTAATACAAAGAAACAAATAGAGAGGCAGCCAAAATGAGGAAACAAAGAAATAATGTCCCAAATGAAAGTGCAGAACAAAACTCCAGAAAAAGAACAAAATGGAGAAAAGCAATCTACCTGATGCAGAGTTCAAAACACTAGTTACAAGGTTGCTCAATGAACTCAGTGAGAACTTAAAATGAGACAGGAAACATAAAAAAGGAGGTTTTTAAAAGGGAGAAGGACTAAGGACTATATCTTTTCCCACTTAGTGTTAATTTCCTCAAGGTTTATTAGCATTGTCACATGGGTCAGAATTTGCCTCTATTTAAAGGATGAGTAATGTTCCATTTTATGTATATATGACATTTTGATTACTCATTTACCTGTACATAAACACTTGGGTTGCCTCTACATTTTGCATACCCAGAAGCAAAGTTGCTAAGTCATATCGTAGTTCTATTTTTTGTTTTTATTTCTTTATTTTTGAAAACTTTTCATTATTAATTCCAGAGAAGGAAAAGAGAGAGCAGAAGGAGGAGAGAAACATTGATATGAGAGAGAAACATGGGCTGGTTGCCTCCTTCACACACCCCAAATGGGGACCAAACCCGAAACCAGGGCACATGCACTGACCAGGAATCAATCCTGTCACCTTTCGGTTTATGGGACAACACTCCAACCAACTGAGCCACACCAGCCAAGGTAAAAGATAAACTATCTTAACTGTAAAAAGTTTCCTTTTAAAATGTAAAAGTTGTTAAATACTTAAATATAAGGTTAATCACTAACAAGTTTCAGATAATTAAAAATACATGATTCACTCCTACTGTGCTTTCATTGAAGGATTTCCAGGTCTTAGTACCAACTTCTGATTTGCAATATTTTTCAAGTATGCAGGTTGGGACAAAAGTAAGTTTAGAGTTATGAGTATGTGAAACAGTTTGTTCTTATATTATTGTTTATTATTATATTATTTTCCATACAAACAACTATAAATCTACTTTTGTCCCACCCTATATTTTGCATATTTTTACAAATAAGCTCTTAGAATTCTATTTTAAATACTGTAGTCACAATAAAATCCCAAAATCAGCATGACTTTCCATTAAACTATTTACTTCTATTTATTTCCTTGGGAAAATATACTATAAGGGATCAAGAAAGTTCAATGTACAATATGTATGCTATAATCCATTTATATTATTTTTCTTCATTTTGATGAGTATAACTGCTACAACATGCGTATATGCACTGTCTAACCAATGTTTCTTATTTTATACAGGTTACTGAACACATTCTGTTACAGAAATTTTACTAAAGGTATATTGCTCTATTATCATATTTCTAATGATTATCTCAAGGAAGCCTCTCAAGGCTCTGTCATTGTGTTGGTTTTAGTCATGTACAGTTTTTATTCCTATACTCTTTACATGAAGTACATGAATGAAATCATAGACTCTGGACTAATCTTAAAGACCTCCAGATGCCTCCTTTCTATAGGAGCAGGGGAGAAAGGTAGGTGGCTTGGTCATGTTAACAAGAAAGGAACCTGGCTGCCTAACCCCAAGCTGGGTGCTTTCCACGTAAGATCGCGCTATCTCTAAACAGGTATGTCACAGGTACCACACCTACTCAGTTATCAGTTTTCTCTCTGCCAAAAATTATAGGAAACATAAAAGACTCATTCACCATAGAGTATTTTACTGAGAAAACCTGGTCAAGAAAGTGGCAGTATAAATTCTCAGCAATTATTAAGTCTACTTGCAAAGATAACTATTGAGAGGAGACTTTTCTTTTTTTTTTTTTAAAGATTTTATTTCATTATTTTTAGAAAGAGGGGAAGGGGGAGAGGCAGAGAGGGAGAGAGACATCAGTGTATGGTTGCGTTTCACCTGCCTCCAGCCACAGACCTGACTGGAGACCTGGTTTGCAACCTGGTTATGTGCCCTGGCTGGGGAATCGAACCTGCAACCTTTGGGTTCGCAGGCCGGCGCCTTAAGAGAGGAGACTTTTCTTTATCAACTTCTTCCAGACAGAAATTCAAAAGGTAGATTAAGAGTTTGGAGCAGTGGGAACAAAGAGGTGTGCATGGCCCTTTACTCTGAGATCATCTAAATTAAATAATGTCATAACCACGCTGATGGCTCTTGAAGTTCACATCCCTAAATCAACAAAAATGAAAAAATCCATATTTGATTTTGGTTGCAATCTTACTGAAACACACAATTAATCTCAAATGGTCCATTAACTCACTAAGGACCCAAGAGAGAAAGGGGCAGTGGCACAGCCAGCATGAGGGCCTAGAGAAGCAGCTGGATAGGAGGCAGGAGGCACCACGACACACAAATGCCAGGGAAGACAGAGCGGCAGGGAGGCACAGAATTTAACTCCTTAGCCCCTCACTTGATGTCCCTTTTCCCAAATCATTGCTTAGTTAACAATTCAACTATATTATAGAGGCAGAAAAAGAAACAAATTATAGTAAACATTGAGCCATGGTGGTGGACAGGGGAATTAGTCCTTTTCTCCTACACTTAATCTGGGAATGTCATTCCTATGGCAAATAAGAAGAAAAAGACACTGCTCATTCCACTAATATGTGAATCAAATGAGCAAAATAAATAAACAAAATTGAAACAGACTCACAGAGAACAGACCGAAAGCTCTCAGAGAAAAGGGGGATTGGGTGAAAAAAGGTGAAAGTATTAAGCAAAGAAAAAAATCTCACAGACACATACAATTACCAAAGGGAAAGTTGGGTAGGGAAGTAGAATAAAGGGGAATAATAGTGATGAAGGGAGACTTGACTTGGGGTGGTGAACATACAATACACAGATGATGTATTATAGAATAGTATACTTGAAACTTTGTATTTTATTAACCAATGTCACCCCAATAAATTCAATAAAAATTTTTTTAGAAGACAGTATAATTTAGACATGAATTTCCAGCCAGAAATATGGTTCACAAAGTTTTGATGTAAAGGCTATGATTCTTCTTACAAGATTAAATAAATAAGAATATTAAATCAACTGAAGACATTTAAAAACAATTGAAAATAAGTAAGTAAAAGTCACATTTAAGATTTGAAAACAGTGGTTATTAACCTTTTTTTCTCAGGAACCCTTTACATCTTAAAAATTGAGGACCCCAAATATTTACTTTTATATCTACAGATAGTTGCCACAATAAAAATAGAAAAAGTTATATACCAATTCATTTAAAATAACCTCATTATGTTAATATAATTCATTTTTATGAAAATGTATTTTCCAAACAAAAATTAGGAGAGTGGCATTGTTTTGTGATTTTACAAATGTAAAATATTTCTGACTTAATAAAGATAACCAGACTCTTACACCCACTTTTTACAATTTTTACAACTTTTTACAATCTTTTGCAATTTCGGTTGATGTACATGACAAAAATATCCAAACTCACAAAGATAGATAGTTGGAAAAGGCAGGAGTGTTTTAACAACTTTTAATTAACATTTTCTTTTTCTTTTTTAAAGATTTTATTATTTTTAGAGAGATGGGAAAGAAGAGGCAGAGAGGGAGAAAGACATCCAATGTATGGTTGCCTTTCACCTGCCTCCAACTATGGACCTGGCTGGAGACCTGGCTTGCAACCTGGTTATGTACCCTGGCTGGGAATCGAACCAGAGACCTTTGGGTTCACAGGCCAGAGCCTCATCCACTGTGCCACCAGCCAGGAGGAGTATTTTAATAGCCTTTGCAAATTGTAACTATAGTCATCTGATACATCAAAACTAGACAGACAGTGAAGGACAGGTATCATATGTTCTCACCCATTACGGGACAATAATGAGCAAAACTAACAACAAGCAAAACAGAACCAAGTGTATGAATACAAGGAATAGGCCTGCAGTGGTCAGGGGGAAAGGGGTTGGGGGGAGGGGGGAGGCAGAGGCAAAGAAGGGGAGCAGCTTAGACAAGAACCTAGTATAAAGGAACCAT
>PVIW01010169.1:0-46153 GCA_004026585.1 Noctilio leporinus
GGGATGCTGTACAGTGGAGGCTACGCAATGGGGGGCTGTACAGTGGGGGCTGTGCAGTGGGGTGCTGTACAGTCAGGGGTTGTGCAGTGGGGGGCTGTACACTGGGGGGCTGTGCAATGGGGTGCTGTACAGTGAGGGGCTATGCAATGGGATGCTGTAAACTGGGGGGGCTGTGCAATGTAGTTCTATATAGTAGGGAGCTGTGCAGGGTAAAGCTGGACAGAGGCTGGAAAACCTGCAATTGTTTCACATGTAGCTACAAACTCTATGCTGCTGGATAAACTCACATAGCTTTATCATATTCTGTGAAAATTAAATGTATAAAAACACCATTCTGATAAAATATAAAATATAAATTTTTTCACTTATAAAGAAGATTGATTCTCATTACCTGAGTTTTAAATTGCTAAAAAAATTAATACATAGTTATGAGCATATTTGATTTTTTAATAAAGGATCATCAAACTTCTATATAATAATAGAGGCAATTTTCAGAAATTACACTTTAATTAAAAGCTAATGCTGGTTGATGCACAGTTGCAATGGGGTAGAGGAGAATACATGAAAAAAAAACCAGAAGTAATTGCCTCTACTCTGGGTAGAAATAAAATCTTTAACTGCCAGAGCAAACTCAGGAACTTAAAAGTAGATTTTTGTGACTTTCAGTAATTCTACACTCTCCTAGTGTCGCTTATTTCCTTATTTCTTTTACCAGAAACCATGATTTCTTTTGAATTGAGCACTTTCCTTATACCAATTTTAGAATCTAGGAATACATTAGTGAACAAGTTAGTGAAATACCCTTGTTTACTAGTGAAAGTGGTTGGGTGTTCAGCTTACTGAGAAGTGAATACTCCACTGTAAAGCATTCATATTCAATTAAAACAATTTCTTAGGGACAAATAAAGCTCATATTCCCTAGACACAGTGTAAATTGGTGATATCTGCCGCAGATGTACTGTAACAACTCATAAATCTTGTTATCTTAGCTCAGAAAATGGCAACTCAGACAAATGCATCCTGTAAATATACATATTAGACAGTATAAAAGATAATTTAAAGAGTTTTAGTGGTTCTTTTTTCTTTTTCCTTCTGCCCTCTTCCTATTTCCAAGAGTGACCACATGCCATACATTAATTACACTGTTAATTTTAGGTCAAGTTTTGCATAGTGCTCTAGTTTTTATTGATCCCATCATATTGATACTTATTCCAGCTGCAGGCTCTAATTATGTTTCTTTTGCCCTAGATATAGTGAATTTCAACAAAGGAATAAGTAATTAAGACTTTTTACAACAAAAAAAAATTTTAATTGTCTATGCTTTTTAGCTGACCCAATAGGAAAAACACAGCAGTCCCAAAAAGAATAATTTTAAATGTTAAATAAATTTCTATAATCTGTCTTTTCACATACTAAGAAATAAGTAAAATTTTCTTTCTTACAAAGTGTAAATGATAATAGTAACAATAATAATGAATGAGGTAATACATGTGTTCTTTTTGAAATGTAAATATCTATATAAAGGAATAAGTTATTTTCTTTTAATCTTCTGCCTACATAGCCTAACCCTTTTTAGTGATAAAAATGGCTAGAGACATTATTCCCAGCAGTAGACTTTCACAACTGCTACCAATTTGAACCAATTTGCCAAAACCATCAAAGAAGGAGAATGTATTTACTTTTTGGTTTTATCCATGTAGTAATAACCGGTAGTTTGACAGGTGAGGCAACATGTAAGTGCTAAACATCTACTATATTTGTACTGAATAATCCATAAGAAGAGTGAAACACTAGACCTGCAGTACCAGGACAATACACCCCTCATGGTCCTAGAATATACACAGATGCACCCACTCTGGGAACTACAGCCAGAACAACAGCTAGAGAGGCACCAGTCTCATACAGGAAGTGGGAGAAGTGACTGGAAAAGGGGCAAGCCCTGAGCAAATGTCACTGTTCTCTATCAGATGCCCTCCCCCACATACAGTGCCACAACATGGTGAAAGGAGTCATCCTGCACTGAAGAGTACCTCAGGCCCAGCCCCATACAATGTAACCATAATGCAGCTCTACCTAAGACACAGAGGCAAATACAGGTGCCTGTTAAGTTGAGAAGACGGAGAAATATGGCCCAGAAGAGAGAATGGATCAAGGTTCCAGTGGGAGAACTAAGTAGTGAGGAGATAGTCAACCTGACAGATGCAGATTTCAAAACACTAGTGATAAAGATGCTTACAGACTTAACAGAAATATGCTTGAGTGTGGCAAACACAGAAGGGAACAAGTGAAGGCTAAGCTAAATGAAACGAAGGAAAATCTACATAAAACCAAAGGTGAAGGGAAGGAAACTGGAGTTCAAATCAATGATTTGAAACATAAGAAAGAAAGAAATAAAAAATATAGAATGAAGAAACAAGAACTGAAAGAAAAAAAAAAAAAAAAGCAAGGGAGGCTTAAGAACCTCTGTGACAAGTTTATGTGTCAATATGTGAATCATAGGGATGCCATGAGAAAAGGAAGAGCAAGAAAGTGAAAACTTATGTAAAAAAAAAAGGAAGGAAAACTTCCTCAATTTAGTGAAGGAAATAGCCAAGTCCAGGAAGCACAGAGAGACCCAAAGAGGATCATGCCAAGACATAACATATTTAAAATACCAAAGGTTAAAGATAAAGAGAAAATCTTAAAAACAGGAGAAAAGAAGGGAGTTACCTACCAAGGGGTTCTTATAAAACTATCAGCTGGTTTCTCAAAAGAAGCTTTGGAGTCAAGAAAGGGCTGACAAGAAGTATTCAGAGTGGTGAAAAGTGGCCCTGGCTGGTGGCTCAGTGGATAAGGCACTGTCCTGCAAACCCAAAGGTCACTGTTTCAATTCCCAGTCAGGGCACATAACCAGGTTGCAGGCCAGGTCTCCAGCCAGGTCCATGGTTGGAGGCAGGTGGAAGCCAAACATACATTGATGTTTCTCTCCCTCTCTGCCTCTTTCCCTTCCCTTCTTTCTAGAAATAATAAATTTAAAAAGGACCTATAACCTAGATTACTCTATGCAGCAAAGCTATGGAATAGCAGATAAAGTACTTCCCAGATAAAGTTAAGCTAAAGGAGTTAATCATCACTAAACCATTATTATATGAACTGTTAAAGGGACTTATTTAAGAAAAATAAGATCAAAACTATGAACATTAAAATGACAACAAACTCACAACTATCAACAACAGAATCTAAAAAATAAAAACAAACTAAGCAAACAACCGGAACAAAACAGAAACATAAGTATGAGGATCATTTGGAGGGTTAACAGCTGGGAGGGGGAAAGGGGGAAAAGTTGCAGGAATTAAGTATAATTGTTAGGTTCAAAATAGACAGAGGAAAGTTAATAATATAAAAAAAGGTGAAGTCAAAGAACTTACATGCATGACCCATGGACATGAACAAAGGGGAGCTGGACTGATAGAGGAAAGAGGATACTGGGTATTGGGAAGCAAAGGGAAAAGAAATGGGGACAACTGTAACATCATAACCAATAAAATATACTTAAAAATAACTAAATGAGGGACAAAGAATTGAGGTAAATAAAATATTGCAATAATGTTATTTTTCACAGTAAACTATTTTTTTAATTATAAATATACTACAATATAATTTAATTTTAAAAATGCATGACAAGTTTACAAGAAGTAAAAAATAAAATACCCAAAGATAGAACTAGGAAACCGAAAACAATTACATAATTTTAAAATGAGAGTGAACACTATGGCTTCCTTTGGGGGAATTTGAATTAACATAATTTCAAGTCATTTGATCAAGAACTGGCATGAAATTGGAGCTGAAATTACCATACAAACCATGCTCTAATCAATGTATGGTTGCCCTTCACCTGCCTCCAGCTACGGACCTGGCTGGGGACCTAGCTTGCAACCTGGTTATGTGCCCTGGCTGGAAATAGAACCAGCGACCTTGGGTTCTCAGGCTCGCATCTTTCCACTGAGCTACCAGTCAGGGCTCGTGTAAGTTTTCTGTACAAATTCATACACTGAATTTCCTAGGAGTCTATAACAAATACACACTGGATATACAAACACATTGTGATGGTTGAGAGAGTAATCCAAATGCACAGTCTCAAAATCGCTTTGCAGAAATATTTCTTCAAAGCAGCTTTCTTTAAATTCTCACAGGTAAACTTTGCTAAAATGAGCTCCCAATTCAAAATTATGAAACAAATATGGTGGCAATCCACATTGAGCTAGTATTACAACATACAAATGGTGTTAAATTATAAAGGATTTCACAGCCCTGGCTGATGGCACAGTGGATAAGGTGCCCACTTGTGAACCCAAAGGTCACTGGTTTGATTCCCCAGCCAGGGCACATAGCCAGGTTGCAAGCCAGGTCTCCAGCCAGGTCTGTGGCTGGAGGCAGGTGAAAGGCAACCATACATTGATGTCTCTCTCCCTCTCTGCCTCTCTCCCTTCCCCTCTCTCTGAAAATAATAAATAAAATCTTTTTTTAAAAAAGGAAAAGATTTCAGATAATGGAAATAGCCAACAGAGGATATGATATGTTTAAATTTATAAAAGCTAATATGAAACTACAACATTGGACAACAGTAATACATATTACTGGATGGCAATTTCTGAAGTTAAAATGCTTAAATGTCCTTGTATTATTCAGATAGCGTATGGAGATAATGATCAATATTAGAATATTATAACTAAGTTTGGAGAGTAGGAGATCCAGACCTTGGTCCTATAAAAAACAATTAGCCAGCTATTCACAAACAAAATAGTTCTGGAATACTTCCGAAAGCCACTGATGAAGCTTCAGCAACATGTAGAGAAAAACAAAAACAAAAACAGAAAAACCTAAGACTAACCAGACAAAATGAGTAGAGGAGAAAGTCAAATTGTGTCTGTACTACCCTACATCCCAGACCGGCACTGTTGAGTGCCCAGAGAGAACCTTGGCTCCAGCACAGCTCTCTTGTCTCAGAAAAGGAGCACAGGGTGAGTCCCCAGCTTCCCAGCTTTGGGAGAACTGCATGAAAGACTGAGTTCGATTTTACTCCACCCAGACACAGCAAAGCCGACACCCAGAAACAGCTAGGAAGAAGTAAGAAAGAAAGGGTCTTGAGTATCAGCCATGCACAGTAGTAACCTTGGTTCCGAGCAGCTGATTGTCAGGACGCCCCAGTATGTTTCACTGCTGAAAACCTCAACAGCTCTTAGGAACCCTGAAGATCCCCCACATCTTTCATCACTGTGGACCTCATCACAACCTCAGCACATGGCTCGGTGGCAGACAGAGCACATTTCTCTAAGAATTCACTGATTAGAGCAACCACCACAGACACCCTGCTAAAGGCTTTTGCTGTACAGATTTTCATGTTTACTAATTTCAATAGTTCTGAGTCCCTCGCCTCAACTTTCCTTTCTCCTTCTTTTGGAACCCAGACTCTGCACTGACAGCCAGTCCCAACCTCTGCAGCTATGCACATGTAAGATGCCCGCCTAGGTTTCTGCAGCCACGACCCATAATCAGCCATGTGCATACCCATGATCAGCCCTTTCAGCACAGACACAAGTGTGGCTGAAAAGCAAGGCCACCACAGCTGCTCACGTGCCTGAATCTAAAACTGGCCACTGTCACCAGACTGCACTGCAGTGCTTGCTATAGCTTGTCCCTGTAGCTATGTACCTAAATGCCACCAGCCTTCACTCCCATGGGAGAATATAGATATTCAGCAAAAAAAAAAAAAAAAAAAAATGATGTGAATGAATGAAATTTTAAAGCATTATACTAAGTGAAACAAATCAGAGAAAAAGACTATGTGATCTTACATGTAAAGTCTAAAAGAGGCAAACTCAGAAACAGAGCAAACTGCTGGTTACCAGGAGCTGTTTTTAAAAACTTTTAAGCTGAGTAAGGTCTGAGATCTAATGTACAGCATGCTAAATACAATTAACAACATTGTATTTATATAAACTTGAAAGTTGGTCAGAGAATAAATCTTAAATGTTCTCACCACCACAAGAATGAAAAATGCTAATTATGAGAGGTGATGAATGTACTAACCTTATTATAGTAATTATTTCACAATACACATGTATCAAGTCATCATGTTGTATACCATAACTTGCATGTCAATTATATCTCAATTAATATAGAAAAAAATCATAAATTTATGACAAGTAAGTATATAAAATTAAGGGCAACAAGAATAAATTGAGTACATATTTTTTAAAATTTATTTTATTTTATTATTTTTAGAGAGAGGGGAGGGGAGAGAGGCAGAGAGGGAGAGAGACATCAATGTATGGTTGCCTTTCACCTGCTTCCAGCTACAGACCTAGATGGAAACCTGGCTTGAAACCTGGTTATGTGCCCTGGCTGGGAACTAAACCAGCGACCTTTGGGTTGCAGGCTGGAACCAAACCACTGTGCCACCAGCCAGGGCTGTGAAGAGTATATATTGCATATATAATTTTCTAAACAATAGGGGGGAGAAAGAAGAATTTTAAAAATTTATTTAACCAAGAAGATGGTATACTTTTGAGAGATATATAAATTAGTACATAGTTGTGGGAAAAAATTTAGTGATATTTACCAAAATCCTTCAAGGAGATTCATATATCTTACTTCATAATTTCACTTCTAGTTGTTTACTTTAATGAATAATCAGAGATGGTTGTCAAGAAAGCATTAGTCATAATAGCAAAAAATCCAAATACTCAATATTAAGATTTTTAAAAATAAACATTGGTACAAATATCAAACAACATTCTTTAAATTTTTCTCTATAAAATGTTTATTGAATACTTACCATGTGTGTCCCTAAATACTGGACATTAAGACTGTTTCAGTTATTTGTTGCTATATAAAAAACTATCTCAAGCTTAGAGACTTAAAATAACAAGGATTTATTTTGCTTATGCTTTTTACATTTAAGGCAAAATGTATTCTCTATTCCATACAGCATCAACTAGGATAGTGTAACTGAGGGCTCAAATATCCATATCTAAGATGATTCATTTATATTGCTGTCCAGTTCATTTTGACTATCAACCTGGAAAGTAGCTGGTGCAGAGGGACAAGAATAGTGGTTCCTTTCTATGTGGGCCTCTTCAGGTCATGCAGTCTTCCTCACAGCATTGGTGGCTGAGTTTAAAAAAAAATTACGTCTCCAGAGAGAGGCAGACATAGCTCAAAAGTCACACATAATCACTTTGTCATACTTTAATAGCTGAGGCCAAATCCTAATTCTGAATAGGAGAGTATCAAAGCTCTGGAATATAATATGAGATAAGAAATACAGCTATAACAATTTTGGAAAATTCATGGTGGCATGGAAGTGATGAAGTTAGTTACATAGATCTGGAGTTCATGAGAAATATTTTAACTAAATGGTTCAGTTTGAAGGATAATAATTACATTGGTGGTAATTAGAGCCCCAGGATTGGCCATTTTCAATGGAATTGTATTAAAAGGAAGAGGAGAATTTTAAGGTTTACCTATTTTAAAGGAGCAGAGGAAAAGAACTGTTCAGACACTAAAAATATTTTGAGAGAATGGAAGAGGACAGAGTGTGGTGTTAAGAAAGCAAGGAAAGGAGGTATTTGTGAGACAGGTCCAAAGTTTCAAAGACAGCAAAGGATTGCAGTAAGACAGGAGCTAAAATGTAAAATTTTTTATGTAGTTGGTCATTACTGGTGACTGGTTTTGGTGGCTGGAGAGGGTAGGAAGGAGACGGAAAAGTTGGAAACAGTGTAAGTAAAACCACCTGTAGTAAAGGTGACTGGGAAGGGGAAGAAAGAGATAGGAAGCATTGGTGGATCAATAAAGTTCTATGTTTTATGAAATTAAAAGAGTTAGGCTTATTTAAAAGCATTTCCAGAAAGCATTTAGAGAAGAGGGACATTGAAGCACAGGAAGAAGAGAAGGGCTATAGGTGGACAATGGCCTGTGTTCTTTCTGTCCCTGCTGCAGTGGTGATGGACATTCGGCATGTTGCTCTCATGTCCCACAAATTGAGAAACTGAGTGAAGACCATGTCATTTGATTTAGTGATATAGGGCTATAAAAATCACAAACTAGACAATAATTTTACTTGGTTTGGCATCTGGAATATAGAATCTGGAATGAAACTGGTTGACTACTTGATGAGAAGACATTTAATTATTTGACACCATCAGGTAAAAGATAAGCCGAGTATTACCATGTGTTTATGTTATGTATTTTAGTTACATTACACAGGACTCAAGTGATCTCATTAGTGAAGCATAATATAGAATAGGATATTGAAATTACAGTTGGGTCATTTCACTGACAGTGTTATCTTGATTCATGTTCATGTCCCAACATATTTAACTATCTAATGTTATTGCACCCACTTAGAAACTTAGCATTAGTCCTTATTTATTTTATTTAGCTATCTATAAAAGATTCAGTTCATTCCCTTTTGTACTCTGAATACATTGATATTCAGTTTAGTCTACTCTAATTAATTGATTTATATAGTTTAAGTTCCATTGTTTGAATAATTATTTGTATGACAACAATAAAAGTCATCATATGTAACTAAGCAAATTTTAATTTGAGTGTTTCCAAATCTAGATTATAATACTAAATGTGGAAAATTATATTTTAATATTTAACCTATTGGACTAAAGAAAATGCTAACCAGGATATCACATTGAGATAATAACATTGAATATTTAACTGACAATCCACTCACACACATAGGCAATTCAATAATTCTCATGTAATGAGCATATAACTTAGGTTACATAGACCAAAATAGTTCAAAAGAATAATATTAAAACTGGAGATTTGCAAAAGGAAGTAAACTGCAAGTGACATTAAGATAGCCAGAAGCAAAGCTATTAATCTAACAACTATACATAGGTTCAAAATTAGTTTATTAAAAGCCAAACAAGTTAGCTATAAAAAAGAGAAGAGATACATATTTATGGTGATGCTCATGAATGAAAGAAGATAGCAGATGAGATGATGTGATTAAATCTCATGAAAATTAAGTTTGTTCAGTATCAAGTGCAATAAATTATAATAAGTTAAATGGCATAAGAAATAATGAAAATTCATAATAATATTTGAAAGCAGTATAGAAGGAATAAACAGTAGAGGAACTTTGTATAGGGTACATCAATTGTTACTGACCATTTTTTTTACAAGTAATATTTTTCGCACATAAAATTTTATATTTGCTCAATATTTGAAATAGATCGAAGCAGGAGTGCTGTTGAGTTTTAGAAGGGAGAGGGTCCATTCTTGCCCACCAAAGGTTCTGATGCAAAGCTACGCAAATCCTCCTAGAGAATTTGTGGGGTTCTAAGAACTCACCACTTGAACACCAAAATTTGACAATGCTAAGTCCCATAACAGAAAGAATAAGAATGTTCATTATATGTATGAGTAACTTAAAGTGCCTGACTTGTAAATCCTGTTTGCTTCCATTTTCTTGAATAGCATTAAAATATGTGTGTAGTTACTGCACTAAATTGAAAGTGAACGTCTTAGATATGATTTCTAAAGCTTTTCATCTTTATTTTTTTCAGTAAAGTAAAATAACATTTAATTGAAGCAAATTATTTACAATGTAAAGATTGAAAATGGCCCCTCAATTTGCATGAAAATTAAGAGAACAAGAAAGTATGACAACACAAAGGGATATCTCTAGTTTTGCTAAGTGTGCAGTGTTTTGTAGAAATATATCCAAAGTCTTGATGAAACATTCACATGGTTAAGGTCTGAACCAGCAGCTTGATTTATCAGGTCCTTTCAGATACAAAACTGAATTGTGTCAATTGAAACCTGAGATTCCCAAATATTACAATATAATATCTCATACCTTGCAAGAAAATTACAGCCATTCACACTGCCAGATTAAACTTTTCAGGTTAGTCAATCTATTCAGGTGATCAAATTCTAGTTCCTGGGTGAGTGTAGAACATATATGAATCGCTTAGAGCACATTTATCTAAAGACGACCAACAACATTCATCTTCTGTTAATTGGTACCCTCTTATGCTATAATTATATTACTTAGAATCTATCTCCAATTTCAAGAGACACAGTAAACAAGAATAAAAAAAACACACCACCAGTTTCTATTAATTTATCTTATTTAACTATGTTTCATAATTTCCCAAAACCTATTATTATTTTAACAAAGTAAAATCTACTTTCTTTGTATCACTATGAACTATTCCTAAGATATATGCCTGTAGTTTATCCAAAATTCTAGAATTCTTAATGAATTTAGCAATTACAATCAGTGACCAAAATAAAAAACAAGACATAAAAAATGTTATAAAACTAACAACTTTTTAAACTAGCTATAGAAGCCAAGGAGATAAGCACCTTTAGCTATGTTGTAAATTATAAGAACTTAGAATTCAAAGAGTCTTGATTTATGTATAAATAAGAAAAGAGCATCCCCTGATGAAAGTATGTATCCTTAAAAATGTAAATTTTAAAAAGTCACCCAAGTTTGAACTAGAAATCAGTCATGTCAAAAGAGTGAGCAAAAGATGAGTGGGAAAGAACCTTGAAAAGAAGTTTTTTTTTCTCTATGAATTTGTCCCATTGTCATTGCAACAACTAGGAGGATGGAAAAGAAAAGCAAGGTGAGACTAGGCAATGTTTTACCTTGGGTTCTCTTCAGAACTTGGTTCTATTGGGCTTTAAATTTTGTCTTTGCTTTATGCCTACCTAGAGGATGCGTAAGTTGATGGCAATTTCACTAAGCACCTAGGATATCCCAGTTAGGACTTTCCAGACAGCATAATTTTTATTTCCAAATATGATTCAAGAGAACTCTAAGGTTGTGATAAAAATGAACCTGCCATGGGAAAAAATAATAATAATTTAGGCTGAGTAACAAGCAAATGCAGTCCAATTAAAACTACAAAAGATGAGCATGTAGCATCCAAAAGATGGTATGCTGGTTATTTAAATGTTCTTCTAAATATACTTAAAAATTTCTAACTGCAATACTACATTTTTACAAGTTAGAAAAATGCACAGAGAAAAATTTGAATTTGTCACACTTAAAAGGTCTTTTGCACAAGATTTGCCACATTACCATGGGAGGCCATTTATTACTTTATTGTAGTTAAATTTTCCTTTAACTTAAACTGGCTTCTTGAGAAGGAAGCAAGTTATCTCAATTAATTATATGCTTGACTTTTACCCTTTTCTTTTATATTACTAACATAATGATTCAGAGATATATTTTAAATTTCATAGGCTATAGATGTGGAAGTTAACAATTTTTGAATGTGCTAATGTTATTTTTTTTCTCTTTCATTTCAGTCTGTTCCCAGTATTCTAGAGGAGTATTTGCTATTTTTGGACTCTATGACAAGAGGTCAGTACATACCTTGACCTCATTCTGCAGCGCCTTACACATCTCCCTCATCACACCAAGTTTCCCTACGGAGGGGGAGAGCCAGTTTGTGTTGCAGCTAAGGCCGTCCTTGCGAGGCGCACTCCTGAGTCTGCTGGATCACTATGAATGGAACTGTTTTGTCTTCCTGTATGACACAGACAGGGGTAAGTTGCAATTCCTCCTCTACATAAGTAAAACTCTAATCTCAACATGATATGGCCTTGTACCCTTGTGATTTAGCAAAATAGCCTAATCCCTAATATGGCTAAAAATCAGAAAATGGTCAGTGTACTACCAGTACTTTTATCTTGATTCTGGGGGAAATTTTCTAAATAAACAAGCTTTAAATCCACAAGGTTACTCATGAACAAACTGTGCTTGGTTACATAGTTGAAATTAAGAGAAACAATCCTTTAAAAAATTCTGTAATGGCATTTCAGGTACTGTAAAATAAGTTTTTTACTTCAAATGCAATGAGCTAATCTTTTGAAACATCTTAAAATAGTAGCATATTAAGCCATGGCTTTGAGTTTGAAATACAAGACTTTAAATGAGTAATTGAAGGATCCTAATAATGACAGTGGATTTGGTAGTAGGGTTCTGCTTACTGGCAACCTTTTGCTTTGTCTTTAGCTACAGACTGTAAAGATTAATAAGTGGTATCATATGACCCATGTGTTGGAGAAACAAGGTAGATAACTAACATTAAATTATTGACAATCCATACATTTTTGTACAAAGCACTTTGACTTCTCAGTTGGAGCCATAATTTAAGAAGTTCATACATTTTTTTCAATTTTGTTTTTTATTTAGTGATGAGAATAATGGCAATATGTTATATTTTAGAATAAACATCACTAAATCACCTGTACAGTTTTGTCTTTGTTACTTTTTCCTTAAAGTGTAATATTTATGAGAAGATAAGGAGTTAGACTAAAAGGTGAGATAGGTAACATTTTAAGAGTGTCCTTGAATAAAATTCTATCTTTGAAATGAGTAAAATAATAAATAAGCCAAAATAAATATTTTGAAGATATAATTACCTTCAAAAGTCCAAAACATAATTTTCTGTGCTCAAGAATGAAAATTAATTAAAGGAATTTACCTTTCTCACTAAAATTCATGTTTTTAATCAGGTGGGAATAATATGCCATATAACATGTCTCATCAACAGTGCTCTTAGCACATTATTACATTGGCATTCATGGTAAATTTGATTTTCAGAGACAAGCTCAGAAAATTTATGTTATCAATGTATTTTCTATGTGGACAGAGCATACTCTAATTCACACTTGGAAATAATAGAAGCATATATATATATATACATATATATATATGATTTTATTTATTATTTTTCAGAGAGAGGGGGAGGGAGAGAAACATCAATGCATGGTTGCCTTTCACCTGCCTCCAGCTACAGCTCTGGCTGGAAACCCGCCTTGCAACCTGGTTATGTTGCCCTGGCTGGGAATTGAACCAGTGGCCTTTGGGTTCTTAGGCCGGCTCCTATCCATTGTGCTACCAGCCCGAACCTATGTTTTATCACATCATTTTCCAATAATTAAACCCCAAAACATCCTAGAGAATATTTTATAGTTTAGAGATATCATCACTGTTTATTTCTAACTTTTGGGGAACCCCTTAAGAAGAGGACACTGAAATTTGAAAACACAAATTAAAACACTGCCATACCACAAGGTATCTATTAGAATGGCCAAAGTTCAGATTGCTTACAACACCCAATGATGGTAAGGATGTAGAGTAACAGGAATTCTCATTGTTGATGGGAATGCAAAGAGGTACAGCCAATTTGCATTTTCTTATAGAACTAAATATATTATTAACATATGATCCAGCAACCATGACCCTTTGGTAACCTTGTTATTTACCCAAAGAAGCTGAAAGCATGTGTCAACAAAAAACCTGCACACAAGTGTTTATAGCAGCTTCATTCATAATTGCCCACATCTGGAAACAACCAAGATAACCTTCAATAGGTGAATGTATAATTAAACTTTGTTATAGTCAGACAATGGATTAATATTCAAAGCTAAATAATAATGAACTATCAAAAAAAAGAGGAACCTTAAACACACATTTTTAAGTGAAAGAAGCCAGTTAAAAAAGGCTACATATTGTGTGATTCCAAATATATGACATTCTAGAAAAGGCAAAACTATGAAGACAGTAAAAGAATCAGTGATTTTCAGGTATAGAGAGGCAAGAAGGAGGGGTGAATAAGTGGATCACAGAGGATTTTTAGGGCAGTGAAACTGTTCTCCATGATACTATAATAAAAGTCATTATATGTCTAAAACCACAGAGTTTATACCACCACAAGCAAACCCTAATGTAAACTAGGGATTTTGTGTGACAATGATGTGTCAATGTAGGTTCATCAATTGTAAAATGAGTATTAAATGAAAAAAAAAAAAAGTTACACTTCAATAAATTAAAGTGTTTTTAAAAATTGAATTATAATGTCAAGAATTATGTCCTGGAATGTGGATGAGATGTTTATTCCTATGGTTCATTATGACACAGTTTGTCACTTTAGGTAGAAGATCCTTATTTTTTTTTTTTAAGATTTTATTTCATTATTTTTTAGAAAGAGGGGAAGGGAGAGAGGCAGAGAGGGAGAGAAGCATCAATGTATGGTTGCCATTCACCTGCCTCCAGCCACAGACCTGACTGGAGACCTGGTTTGCAACCTGGTTATGTGCCCTGGCTGGGGAATCGAACCTACGACTTTTGGGTTCGCAGGCCAGCGCCTTATCCACTGTGCCACCAGCCAGGGCCAGAAGATCCTTATTTTATAACATCCTTGTCTCATACGTCTCCTAGAAATACTAGTGAGACTTACGTCTTCCTTTTTTTTCTCTGCCCCTGTATAAATCAATC
The DNA here is from genome assembly GCA_004026585.1 of Noctilio leporinus. Taxonomy (NCBI): domain Eukaryota; kingdom Metazoa; phylum Chordata; class Mammalia; order Chiroptera; family Noctilionidae; genus Noctilio; species Noctilio leporinus. Next base: position 14,306 of record PVIW01010169.1, read on the forward strand.
TCTAACAAGGAGAGGGTGTAGGTATTTGTGCATCAGTCTCCCTACCAAACAGATTAAAAGTGATGTGTTGCTTTTGTTTCAGTATATACTTTCCAGGCTAATGAATGGTGTTACTTCATGGGTGGCTAAATATTTTATATCCAATATCTTAATAAATATTACAATATGGTGTTAATTGTTCTTAGGAAAGATATATTTGGCAAAGCATAGAGGGAAAAACTGGCTTATTTTGGCTTGTTTCCTTTTATCTGTTTTTTTTTTTCTTTTGAGCCTTTGTTTAGAAAAATATATTCTATGCATTGCATAGCATATTTTGAGAAACCTGAGAACAAAAGTTGCATGCTGAAGTGGTGCCAAAAGTGATAAGGGATGGAAAGAGGATTGTTTGTATCTGTGGTGGAAGAAAAGGGATCTTGTTTTTTTATTCCTACTTATTGTTTTACTGCATGTATGCTCTTTATTTTTAAACTGCCTTAAATCTTTTGCAAAAAGAAAAACAGACTTGAGATGTAAATAACAGACAAAAAGGAACAAATGAATAAGAAAAGGCCTGAAATACCTTTAAATGATATCTCTTTTCATTCTAGTAAATAAGCCAGTATAAATCACTCCAGAAGACTCTCCTAGCTTCCTTTTTGCTTCTCAGCTCCAAGACTCTTCTATTTCCTTCCTGTATTGTACCATTCCATTGCTCTTTCCCATTTTCTCTTCCTTCCCTCAAAACCTAGAGTAGATAGGCAACATGATCTCAGTTGCACTGGGAATCTTAATCTTCTCTTATTCATTACCACTTGTGGACTCCTAAGATTCTCTTAAGCCCACATCCATAAATAGCACAGGGGGATGACAGAGCAAATAACTGTAAGGAAATATAGCATAATGACTTCAATTCCTACCTCTTCTTTGAAGTCACTTTCAGATAGAAGTGGGGTGCCGAAGACCAGGGGTACACCTGTCAACTGGTCTTGGAGCCCCGTGGAGAGGAGCCCTCAATGTGTAGAGTGCTGATTATAAGCATCTTTCATTTTCTTGCTCTCCCCACCTCCAGTTCCTAATTATCACACATTCTAATACTCTGCCAACATATATCTACCATTAATTGTGCCATTTAAAATGCTTTTGGCTGATGTTTTTATTATTAAAACCAAAATTAGAAAGACAATAGCAAAACAGGGTTAATTGACATACGAATTCTGGAGAAGTAAGAATCTTTCCAATTTTAACCTGTATTATCCAAGAAGGGTTGAATAATTTATCTTTAATTTTTGATAGCATTAAACCCTTATTTTCAATTTATTTCTTAACCCTAAAAGAAAAAAATAATTAAGTCTAAAACCCTCACCAGGATGAACGGGAGTTTCCTTTTCCTTTTTGTAAACCTCCCATGACAACCCTCAGGCAGTTATCTGTGTTTATAGTGAACCCATTAGGATTTAGACTATTTTATAGCTCATTCAAATATATTTGCCTACTGCCTTTTATTACATTTATAGCCAGGCTGACAACACCAAATATTTACTGTCAGTTGCTCAGTGTGAGCATAATCCATCCCACTGGACCGACAACCTCACTTAACTAGATCTCTCAAGCATGTATCATTGCCTTCTTGCTGGAACCAGGCCAGTGGGAGGGCAAGGAAAAATACAGGTATAAAAATAACAATGGAGCTTTCCGTGGAGATTCTTACTTGTAATTGAGGGAGTCATAGTAACCGGATAAGGGCAAGGCAGCCTCTGCTCCCTTTCTACCCTCTCTTTGATGTCAACCAATGCTTACTCCCTACCCTCATTAACCCAGCCCCCACAGGCTTTCCCACTGTGGGTTAGGACCAAGGGGTGATTGGATGGGATGAAGGAGCACAGGTGGGTGTTTTTATGAAAAGGCTTATGTGTCAGATCCCTTTCTCCTGGCAAGAGGAGGCAAAGGGAAATGCAGGTGTGTCACCTCCCACTTTCTCTGGTTGTGGAATGAAGGATTTGAGGTCAATGCTGGAAGCCACAGTCATATTCTGAAGGACTGCTGAAATCAAGCAAAGAGAATGAATCAGAACAGGACTGCCAATTGAGGGGATTCTCAGAGTATGATGATATGAAACTAAGGCCAGGGTAGTCAAAGAGGACACCGGAACAGGGAATAGTAGGCTGACAAAGTGGAGAACTCCGGAGATGCACACAGAAGCCTGCCATTGCTTTGGTGGTGCAAGCAGCCTTCCAGATTTTCATTTGACAGTTGGAAGAGGGCCTGAGTGTGATGGTGGGGAAACTCGTTATGCAGTTCTCCATGATTATTTGTGCTGGGTTAGTTTACTTGTCACTAATAGGCACTAGACACACATTGTTGGCTGACTAACAGATTACCTGTCTGGATGCTCTCCCTTTCCATTTCCTTACCACCGTCAGTGTTCAGTCACTGACTAAGTGATAAGAGAAGATCTGGATAAGACCTTTGGAGGTCCAACTCACTAGAAAGGTGATCATGTGATGGTGGCCTGCCTCATGGAAATTCAAACAAACAAACTACAAACTAAGTGTATGGGAGTCCAACAGAGTTCTGATTTCCACCCATGGTGACCATTTTAATGCTTTCTTTGGAAATGTTAAATTTGTATTTAAAATATTTGCTATGGTAGAGTCCAGAGCATATGCTGAACCTGTCAATGGAATTATTTAGCCGTGCCTGAGGCCAAAAGGCAGGGCTGGGAGCATGTTGTTTGAGAATCATTAGATGGATGGAATATGGGTATAATGTTTAGCAATGTTGGTTTTTATTTGTCCATAAAGGGCAAATGACATAAACTTTCTCCCTGGTTTCATCTTCCCAGAGAACTAGACTTCTTTCAAAGCAGTAAGTTTTCAAATGTATTTTTTGGACAAATTCTTCATTTAAAAAGAAAGTGTTACTTACCTAAAGATCTGAATTCCTTTAGAACTCTGATGAATATTTTGTCTAAAGATAACATATTATCTCAATGAATTTTCCAACTATTATAAAAATGAAACTAATGCGTATATAATGAAAATGCACAATTAAGGTTGAAATTCTTATAATGCCAAATTTATGTCAAAGGTAAAGCTTACTCAACTGATTTGTTTTATAGTTTATTCATCATCTTACAGCACACATGGCATCAGGACTATGGAAAGAAAAAATTAACTTATTATTTGATGCAAGGGAAAAGAGTTCTTAGATATAAATGTCTTACACTTGGAGATATGACAGCCCTGCCAACCTTTGGCATGTCCAAATAGATATATTTCTTCCCACAGTTTTTCAGCTCTACAGCTCACAGGTTGTCAGTGGAGGGCAGTCATAAACAGAAAACCACACTGTTTAGTGACTAGATGCAAATTCCAGCTGTAGTACCTATTTCATGTTCAACCTTGAGTAAGTTCCCTTAACATGGCTCAGTCTCAGTTTTCTAGTCTGAAAAATAGTACTAATGGCCAAATCTACCAGGTTGCCATGATTTAAATGTAAAGTGCTAATAAAGTTCCTGGTGCATAATAAATTATTTAAATTATAGTTATTAATCTGTATATGTTATTATTATAATTCTCATCATCTTTATGTTTAAACTCCAAAAAATATTTTTAAATTATTCATCATGAATCAAAGTGTTGGTTAACATTTACATAATGAAAAACAAACTTTCATAATACAGATGTTTCTGAGTATAAATGCTATGTCAGTGAAGAAAAAAACAAGTATAAATTTGTGACTTCCTATTCTTACTTTCCTTCATAGACCTTTCTTCCTCTGTCTTCTCTTAAAATATTGGCATTCCCCCTGGGCTCTGTCCTCAGCCACTTTGCCTCTGTAAACTTCTTAAATACAAACCTGCATATGTCAGATTCCTGATTAGAATGAGTCCTTGGTTTTTTATTGCTCTTACTATAAAATTTTTCTTATATGATGCTGTGAAATTCATCTTTTTAACTGATTTATTAGGGTATAGGTTTCATCTCTTGATTTCTTCTCCCATCTTATTATATAGCCCACTTACCCTGCAACACCAAGCCCCAGTAAAAATGACCTTTCTAAAGATTTTGAGCACACTAGATTCTTTCAGTTGCCAAGATGGCTCTGCAAATACCATTTCCTCAACATCAAACCTTTAGTGTACATTTCTTTTTCCTGGAATAAACCCTATTCACCTCTTCAGGTCTGAGCAAACCTCCCTTCAAAAACTCTTTTTCTAAGCCCTGGCTGGTGCCACAATAGATAAGGTGCCAGCCTGTGAACCCAAAGGTTGCTGGTTCAATTCCCAGCTGGGGCACATAACCAGGTTGTAAGCCAGGTCTCCAGCCAGGTTCATAGCTGGAGGCAGGTAAAAGGCAACCATACATTGATGTCTTTCTCCCTCTCTACCTCTCTTTCTTCTCCTCTCTCTGAAAATAATAAAATATTTTTTAAAAAACTCTTTCTTCACATTTACACTCCAGTGAGTTAAACCCCTGCTGTGTGATCCATAGCATTCTGCACTTTCCCTATCAAACACAGCATTCCATTTGTTTAATCCTATGATTTTGCCATCAGACTCTTTAATTATCTAATAGCAGGGACTATTGCTTAAAATTATGTATCACCATGATGATAGTTGAATGTTCATACTATTGCTAAACACAGTACCCACTGCCATATAAAAGATTACACTCTATTTTCTACACTTTGTTTTGATGGTTTTATCCTGTTTTTGATAGATGCCAGATTCAGAGCATAACAAGTAAGCATTCTTCCCCTGCAGGAGAAAAGCTGCATAAGTACCCATCTTTATAATATAAAGTCTGTCACTTTAAATTGAAAGTAGAGAAAATAATTCTGTGAGGGATATTGCTTTCTGGGCTTGTTACATTTTTGCCTATTTATACTTTGCCAGAAAGAATCCCATGTCATAGGGTAATTTACATGAGCACACATTCCATCTCTCTCTCTCTCTCTCTCTCTCTCTCTCTCTCTCTCTCTCTCTCTTTATTGGGAATCACTTGGATGTTTCAACATAAATTTTAGGAAAGGCTATTAAGGAGATACATTTCTATCAATTCTAATGTAGGGAAGATTTGAACTATGACTCATTTAAAAAGTTCTTCTATTTGTAAGTATCTTAAAATACCCCCAAACACAAACCTCAAAAGGCTGATTCAGAAATAGACAAGTAGACTATAAAACTTACATTCTGTCACTAAATCCAAGAGATTATTTTTTGTCTTTTCATATTAAACTTAACGATGTATGCTAATTCTTATGTACATTTTTACCTTAAATGCATCTTAACTAAAATATTTTGGTTATTTTATATTGAAAGTTTATTATTTTACTTATCTAAGTTTTAACTCAAGTAGTTAGAAATAAATAGTGTATAGAATCATAGCCTCCACATTCCTACTTAGTCCAAAAATACTTTTCTAAAATAAATTTATATTGGAAGGAGCTTCTTCTCCATCCTACCCTCAGGATCTGCATTGATGTACATAGGAATTATAGATAGTATACTAAGGAATTAGCAGGTTTTAAACAGCCAAATTAGCTGGTTAGCTGGAATGTCAAGTTTGATAGTGAGTCGTGTTCTTCCATATGAAGGATATGCTGACTTCATATTATTGTAGTCAGGTAGACAGGTTGTTTTTTAAGGAAAAAAAAAACAGAGAGAAGAAAAGACTTTAAAAAAGGGATTTTTTACTGTGTTAAAAAAGTCTTTTTAGTAGCACCTGGACTATAAATCATTGTTTCTTGTTTAAAAATATGGGGGAAAGGTTGCTTTATACTAACCAGATCCAAGAGACCCATTTAAGAGTGGCAGCTTCACCCACTGGGCCAGATGTTACTATAGCCACAGAGTTCAGCTCCAAGCAGCATGAACCAATGGTGTCTTCTATGGCTAGAAAGAATCTAAAATATTCCCTCTGTGGGAGAGGAACATAAAAGAAGTACAACCTTGAAAAGTGGATTCAAAGAGCATCCTATGTTAGCAAAGGCTATAATGCAGCTACCCTCAGTACAGATTTACACAGAATGCAAAACAGATCATGGACTTGTCAAGATTTCTCTGACTTAACATAGAGAAATACTCATATTTGGCACTGTAATTTTTTACACAGATGTTTAAATTAAAAAGATAGAAAGTAACATTTTCAAAAATAACAATGATAGAATTTCCGTGGGGGTCCAGTTAAGATGGTAGCATAGGCAAATCCAGTATTCCAGTCCTTTCCCAACCACATCAAAATTATGAATAAACTACAGAAAAACCATTATTCAGAACCACATGAAATCTAGCTGAAAAGAAGTCCTGCAACTAAGGATATGGAGAAGTCACATAAAGACTGGTAGGAAGGGCCAAGACAGTCTGGTCCCAGCACCCACAAGGCAAATAAAAGTTGGGAGGAATATCTACACTGCACAGGTCCCTTCTGAGTAGTAAGAATCCCATTCCCACACCAGGCTCCCCCCTTCCAGGGTCCACTGCCAGGAAGACAAGTCTCCATAACTTCTGACTATAAAAACCAGCATAGGTTGTGAATGACTGAGACAGAAGTCACAGGCATTGTTCTTAAAGGGCCCTTACACAGAAATACTCTAGCTCTGAGGCAGAAATGAATTGGAAGAAGAGGAAGAAGTGAATTGTTCAGACAGTTTTCTGCCAGACAGGAGAGCTACAGAGGCTATTGTTCCTTTGCTGAGCTCTCTCCCAACAGAAATGAGGAGGCGGGCACCATATTTGAGCCCCAATCAAGCTGGCTCATACCATTTGACCCACCTTGCCTGAAACTCTGCCCCATCTAATTTGAGGGCCCAACCTAAGCCCTTTTTAGGGGCCTTTCCTTAGAGGGCCCCCTCTTGGCTCATGCTGCAGGTTTTCCTAAAAAGTTAAATAACCCGCACCTGGCATCATGGCATCTCATGCCTCTTGCTAAGTGGCCCAAATCTGGCAGTAGTTTCATCCAACCTCAATTTGGAGCTTGGCCTCTCCTGGACACCTCTAAGCCCAGCAAAAGCTGCAGCCATTTGTAGATTGCTTTGTAGCTTATGCCAGGTGGCCCTGGGGAAGGGGACAGGCAGTGGCATACCTTGGCCTGCACCTCCTGGGAGGCCCCAGAGTGAGTGAACCCAGTAGATAGCTTCAGACAATGCCTGATTATACCTCAGCCACTTCCATGAGCAATATGTTCAAGACGAAAGCTTGGTAGGCATCAAAACCCCACTGAAGCCATTCCAGCTCTGTAGGGTCAGCCCTTGTATACAATAGCTCCTCCACTGTAGTTGAAGCTGGTTCTCACTGCTGATGGGCCTGGGGATTAGTCTTTCCTAGTGATGTGCCAAAGGCAATCAAAGCTCAACTACAACTGGAGGATTCACACAGCCCACCAGAAAAGGGATGCAATACCAGGATCCCAGCTCAGATTACTAGGGAGGTTTTATCACTGGCCCCTACAGGACATGTACTACATAAAGCCAGTCTGTCAAGACCAGGAGACACAGTAGCGCTACCTTATAATGAAGGAACAAACACAGGGAGGATACCAGAATGAGAAGGCAAAGAAATATTTCCAAGATGAAAGAAGAGGAGAAATTTCCATAAAAAAGAACTAAGTAAAATGAAGACAAGCAAACTACCAGATTGAGTTTAAAACAATGGCTACAAGGATGCTCAAAGAACTTAGTGAGAACTTAACAGCATAAAAAAGGACATGAAAACTATACAAAAGAACCAACTGAAATGAAGAATACATTATAGGGAATCAGTATCAGAATAGATGAAGCAAAGAATCAAAACAGTCATTTGGGAGATAAGGAAGCAGAAACAATCCTATCAGACCAGCAAAAAGAAAACAAAATCCAAGAATAAAAATTAAAATGAATATAGTATAAGGAGGCTCTGGGACAATTTCAAGTATACCAACATTCATAATAGGGGTGTGCTAGAAAGAGAAAAGAAAAAGCAAAAAATTGAAAACCTATTTGAAAAAATAATGATGGAAAACTTGCCTACCTGATGAAGGAAATAACATATAAGTCCAGAAAGCACAAAGACTCTTAAATAAGATGAACCCAAAGAGGCCCACACCAAGACTCCTCATAATTAAACTGCCAAAGTTAAAGACAAAAAAAAAAAATTCTTAAAAGCAACAAGAGAAAAATAATTAGTTATCTACAATAAAGCTCTTAATAGAAACCTTGCAGGCTAGACATGATGAAAAGTAGGGACCTACAACCAAGATAACCCTACTCAGCAAAGTTACCATTTAGAATAGAGTTTGTTTCTCAGGCAAAACTTAAAGGGCTTCATCACCACCAAGCCAATATTACAAGAAATGTTAAAGGTGTTTTTAAAGGAGAAAAATAAAACTAAAAATATGAAATGGCAACAAACACAATAGCTCCACAATAGTCCCACACTGTGGAGCTTAAGCCAGACTGCTGTTTACAGCTTGATTAGTTTAATAACTAATTGGTTTAACAGCTGATTAATTTAACAACCAAAGCAGATAATACAAAGAAGCAGCCAAAATGGGAAGACAATGAAACAGACCCCAAATAAAAGAACAAGAGAATTAACCTGAAGAACTAGATGAAATGGAGGCAAGCAATCTATTAGAGAGTTTAGAATAATGATTATAAGGATACTCAACAGTATGAAAAAAGACATAGAAGTCATAAAAAAGAGGCCAGTCAAAAATAAAGAATGTAACATTTAGAAGAAATAAACAGTGGGTTAGATGAAACAGTATTGAATAAGTGATTTGGAAGACAAGATAAAGAAATGCCCAGGAAGAGCAGCAAAAAGAAAAAAATTAAATGAGGAGAGCTTAAGAAACATTTTGGATAACATGAAGCATAACAACATCTACACCGTGGGACTACCAGAAGAAGAAGAGATCGATCAAGAGATCAAGAACTGACTTGAAGAAATAATGACCAAAATCTGCCCTATCTTATGAAGGAAAAAGACACAAAAGTAAGTTTGAGATGCTCAGAATCCCAAATAAATTGGACAAAAAGAGGCTCACACTGAGGCACATCATAATTAAAATAACAAAGCTTAAAGACAAAGAGATAATCTTAAAAGCTGCAAGAGAAAAGAAGATAGTTACCTACAAGGGAGCACCAATTAGATTTGCATGTGATTACACAACAGAAACACTTCAGGCCAGAAGGGAGCGGTGTGAACTATTCAAGGTAATGAAAAGCAGGGACCTACAACCAAGCAAGACCATCATTTAAAAGCAAAGGAGAAATAAAGGGCTTCTTCAGACAAGAAAAAACTGAAGGAGTTTGTTAACACTAAGCCAATATTGGAAAAAAAAAATGTTAAAGGGCTTGCTTGAAGAAGAAGAAGAAGAAGAAGAAGAAGAAGAAGAAGAAGAAGAAGAAAGAAGAGTCTAACAATAAAATGACATTATATACATACCTATCATTAATCACCTTAAATGTAAATAGCCTAAATGTTCCAACCAAAAGTCAGGGTAGATGAACAGATAAGAAAACAAGACCCGTGCTCGCTTTGGCAGCACATATACTAAAATTGGAATGATACAGAGAAGATTAGCATGGCCCCTGTGCAAGGATGACATGCAAATTCATGAAGCATTCCATATTAAAAAAAAAAAAAGAAAGAAAAGAAAACAAGACCCATACATATGCTGCTTCCAAGAGATATACCTCAGATTGAAAGGTACACATAGACTAAAAGGAAAGGGATGGAAAAATATATTTTATGCAAATGAAAAAGAAAAAAAAAAAAAAGCTGGGATAACAGTACTTAAATCCAACAAAATAGACTTTAAAATCAAGGCTATATTAAGAGACAAAAGAAGGACACTACATATGATAAAGGGAACAATCCAACAAGAGGATATAACCCTACTAAACATTTATACACCCAACATAGGAGCACCTAAATATGTAAAGCAAATCTTGATGGCCATAAAGAGAGAGACTGACAGAAATGCAGTCATAGTTGGGAAATTTAACGCAACATGAACTTTGATGGATAGATCTTTCAGGCAGAAGACCAACAAGGAGACAGCAGCCTTAAAAACACACTAGATTGAATGGATTTAATTGATATTTTCAGATCATTTCACCCCAAATCAGCAGAATATACATACTTTTCAAGTGCACATGGGATATTTTCTAAGATAGACCACATGTTACAGCACAAAACAAGTCTCAATAAATTTAATCATATGCTATTAAACTAGAAATAAGTCACAAAAAGGCCACTGAAAACATGCAAAGACATGGAAGCTTAGTAACATGTTATTAAACAATAAATGGGTCAATAATAAGATCAAGGAAGAAATAAAAAACACCTTGAAATAAATGAAAATGAGGACATAGCAATCAAAAATCTGTGGGACACTGGGAAATCAATCCTAAGAGGGAAATTTATAGCATTACAAGACTATCTCAAAAAATAAAGAAAAACTCAAATAAACAATCTAACTTCACATTTAAGGGAACTCGAAAGAAAACTAACAAAGCTCCAAGTGAGTACAAGGAAGGAAATAATAAAGATCAGAGCAGATATAAATTAAAATCTAAAAAAAATAATAATAATACAAAATATCAATGAACCCAAAAGCTGATTTTTTGAAAAGCTAAACAAACTTGATAAGATTTGTCAAGAATAAAAGAGAGACTCCAAATAAATAAAGTCAGATATGAAAGAGGAGAAATTACAACTGACACCAAAGAAATACAAATGATTATAAGAAAATATTATAAACAACTATATGCCAACAAATTGGGCAACCTGGATGAAATGGATAAATTCCTAGAAACATTCAATCTTCCAAAATTAAATCAAGCAGAATAAGAGAATTTAAATAGATAAATTACACCTAGTGAAGTTGAAGCAGTAATCAGAAAATTCCCAACAGACATAAGTCCTGGACCAGATAGAAGCTTCACATATGAATGTTACCAAACATTCCAAGAACTAACATTTCTCATTTTCAAACTACTTTATAAAATTCAAGGGGAGCAAAGGTTCCCAAACTCATTTTATGAGGCCAGCATTATCCTAATTCCAAAACCAGAAAAAGAGACTACAAAGAACAAAATTGTATGTCAATATCCCTGATAAACATAGATGCTAAAATCCTAAACAAAATATTAACAAACCAAATACAGCAATGCATTGAAAAGATTATATACCATAATCAAGTATTATTTATTCCAGGAATGCAAGGTTGGTACAACATTTGCAAATTGATAAGTGTGACTCACCATATAAATAAAATGAAGGATAAAATCCACATGATCATATCAATAGATGCAAAAAAAGCACTTGATAAAATCCAGCAGTTTTTATCCTATTTATGATAAAAACTCTCAGCAAAGTGGGAATAAAAGGAACATACCTAAACATAATAAAGGTCTTATATGACAAACCTGCAGCCAGCATCATACTTAATGGGCAAAAACTACAACTGGCCCCATTAAGATCCCAAACAAAAAAAGGATGTCCACTTTTACTTCTTTTATTCAACAGAATACTGAAAGTCCTAGATACAGCATTCAGGCAGAAGAAGAAATAAAAGGCACCCAGATTGGAAAAGAAGTAATAAAAAGTCTTTATTTGCAGATGACATGATACTGTACTTGGAGCATCCCAAAGATTCCACCAAGAAACTACTAGAACTGATAGTGAAAACAGCAAAAGCAAGAAACAAAATTAATATCTAGAAATCAGTTGCATTTTATATGCCATAATAAACTAACAGAAAAGGAAATGAAAAGGAAATCCCATTCATAATTGCTTCATAAAGAATACATTACCTAGGAATAAACCTACCAAGGATGTAAAAAACCTGTACTCAGAAAATAATAAGATGTTGAAGAAACAAACTGAAGAACAAATAAGTGGAACACATACCATGTTCATGGATAGGAAGAATTAACATCATTAAAACGTCCATACTTTCCAAAGCAATCTATAGACTCAATGCATTTCCTATCAAGATTTCAATGACGTATTTCACAGAACTAGAATAAACATTGCGAAAATTTATTTGGAACCACAAAAAGCCCCACATACCACCAGAAATCCTGAGAATGAAGAACAAAGTTGGAAAAATCATGCTACTTAATATCAAATTATACTATAAGACCATAGTAATCAAAACAACATGGTCCTAGCATAAAAACAATCACATAGATCTGGATCAGAGTAGAGAACCCAGAAATAAACCCACACATTTATGCTTAGTTAATATTCAACAGGAGAGACAAGTGCATACATGGGCTAAAGAGAGTTTATTCAATAAAAGGTGTTAGGAAAATTGGACAGATGTATGCAGAAAAATGAAACTAGGCAACCTTCTTACACCATGCACAAGAATATATTCAAAATGGATCAAAGACTTAAATATTAGACCTGAAACCTTAAAAATTCTAGAAAACAAAAAAGGTAGCAAAATCTAGGACATTGCTTGTAATGATATTTTATTGGATATATCTCCCCAGGCAAGGGAAACAAACAAACAAAAAAAGTAAAGAAATGACATTACATCAAACTAAAAAGTGTTTTCTCAGCAAAAGAAAACATCAACAAAATAAAGACAATCCACAAAATAAGAGAACATATTTGCTGATACATCTGATAAGGAATGACTATCTAAAACATATAAAACACTTTCAAAGCTGAACACTAAAAAAACAAACAACCTGATTAAAAACTGGGCAAAGGATCTGAATAGACACTTCTTCAAAAAAGACATACAGATGGCCAGGAGGTACATAAAAACATGTTCAGCTTCACTAGTCATCAGAGAAATGCAAATGGGATTCCACCTTACACCTGTCAGAATAGCTATCATCAATAAATTAACAAATAATAAGTGCTGACAAGGATGTGGATAAAGGGAAACCCTTCTGCAGTGTTGGTGGGGAAGCAGGCTGGTGATAGAGTCTAAAGCCAAAAGAAAAAATAGCTTTGCCTCGTCATTTCCCTAAGAAAGCACTGCAGTTACTAAGAATAGGGCTATAGATAGATGATACATACATGCATACATACATACATACATATAGATAAATAGATGATAGATAGATGATGATAGATAGATGGATGGATAGATATAGATAGATAAATGGAATCCTTTGAAATCTAGGTTTTACCAAAGCCACATATTCTACTACATAAATTGATTTTATGTGCAAGTGTGCATTAAATGTATGCATGTACATTCCTATCTGTTTTATGTCATTATTGAGTATTCATAAATCAAGCTGAGATTTATAAATGTGAAAAGGCCATAACAACATGGTTGAAAAGAGATGTTACATGGTTTTCAGACCAGTAGAATAATGCTTACTTAGTTAATTATTTTAACTTTTGAGCAAACCCAAAATGTTGTTTTGAAATAAGTGGTACCTCCAAGAAGTGCTTACTGAAATACTTGTTAAATTTTATGAGTCAGGTTTTTGTAATAGCACTGACCTGAAATAGCAACACAACTCTTGAAATACTTACAATGATACTGGATAGCTATTGCTGGCCATGTAAAGTACTTTAAAGACAGTAAGAGGTGTGCTACTATTACCATTTATTTCAGGTAAAACCAAAGTTTTTGTGATAACATCCCAGGCACATTCTATCATGTTCTGTTCTGCCTGGAATACTCTAAACATACAAGAAGACCTCACTCCCTCTCTTCCTTCATATAATTGCTTAATGCCACCTTTTCAGTGAGATCTCCTCTGACAATATCCATTCTTCATCCTAGCATTCTCTATTTTTCTTTCCTGCTTTCTTTTCCTCTAGCAAATTTCACCACCCTACCATTCTATGCATTTAATATATTCTACTTATTTAACATAGGCTTCATTACAATGGGGTAATTTGCTCATTTATTCATTGTTATTCCCCAGAGTCTAGAAATGTACCTGTCACATAGGAGATGCACTATATAAACACATTGAAAATTTGGCAAGAATGATGATGAAAGTGATAAAGAACTGGAACATGCATAATCATCTAATAGTTATCACAAGAGAGGGTGCCCTTCTGGAGTTCCTGAGGCCCAGAATAAATGACTAGGAGTGCTTAGCAAATATTCATGGAATATTTGACATCCCTGTCACTAATTTACTTATTTATATTTGAACTAGGAAAATAAAATTTAATTTTAGCACAACAATATGTTAAATATTTATTTAACAATTTGTTAAATAAGTGGTATAGGATGTTCCTAAAATATTCTAAAAGAGAACAAACAAAACTTAATGTTTTGTTCTAAATTCACCAGGATTAGGCATAAACCCAACATGTTTTTGATGACTCTTATGCATTTGTTTTCAGATAAACAAAAAGCATATGCCACAAAACTACACTTGAGAAATGAAAACCATGAACAAGGAAAGTGGCTGATCATAGATATTATGAAAAATATTACTTTCAAGTGGTATCTGAGGTTTTTCAAGAATGTACAATGTATTAATAATAGTAACCACATTTCATGGTGCTTACCATATGAAGGTATGGTTCTAAAAGCTTTATATATATACACTCATTTTATTTTTATAGCATTCGGAAGTAAGTGATAATACTGCTGCCCTTTTACAGATGACAAAACAGAGGCCTCAACAAGTTAAAAGACTTGTCCAAGATTATACAACAAATAATCAGCAGATTTAAGTTTCAAGTCAGAGCACTTTGACATCAAAATCTATTTTTTTAACAAATATACTACGATACCAAGGAGAATCTCTACCATTAATTTGAATCAGAGATAGACAAAGAAGATTACAAAATAAGCAGGTCCTATATATTTAACATATACTACTATGCAGTACTGGGAAATTCCAAGAGTTCCTGAAAGACCCCCCAAAAATAACAGTTACAGATCCAAATATTTCAGCTTTAGAAATTCATTTCAGCACGGGTGTCTGAGCCCTGCAGCTGCTGTCTATGGTCTTTTGTGTGGTCACAGGTGTTGGCTGTACCACCAGAGCACTTAATGGAGGGTGACAAGGCAAGCATAGTGGGGACTGCCAGCCTCAGGAGATAATGCCAAGTTTAATACTGAAAGTCAAACATATGCATGTGCCAATTTTTTTCTAAATGCATTTTTATTGAAGAAAACAAAGTTGTCTTCTAAAAAAACATCATCTGTGGATGGATAAAGGAAGATGTTGGCATAAAAATAGTAACACTAGCAGGCTTTAAAAATTGAAAATTGGTTTTAAAACAGGAGATGATGGAAGGATGGGATCAGACAATCATATTAAGAAGTGATCATTTGAATACCAACTAAACAATCAGAACCTACCTATTTCAACTTTAGGAAATCAAAGCATGGCTTACATTTTAACATAAAACAAAAACAACCTATTATAAAAAATTCAAAGAAATAAACCATACCCTGAGCCTTAAAAAAAAGAATCAGGCCCTGGGTGGTGGCACAGTGGATAAGGTGCTGGCCTGTGAACCCAAAGGTTGGTGGTTCAATTCCCAACCAGGGCACATAACCAGGTTGCAAGCCAGGTCTCCAGCCAGGTCTGTAGCTGGAGACAGGTGAAAAGGCAACCATACACTGATGTCTCTCTCCCTCTGTGCCACTCTCCTTTCCCCTCTCTCTAAAAATAATAAATAAAATATTTTTTAAAAATCAGCTGGTACTTTCTGTGAACAGATACTTCCATGATGATAATAAATGATGCTTTGGTGAATGACGGCTAGAGCCTCCCTTCTATGAGTTGAATCATTAAACCCAATTAAACAAAGTTTTGTGGATGATCAATTAAGTGTGCCATACTAAATAAATATAAACATAACCTATAGATTTTTTTAAAGATTTTATTTCATTATTTTTTAGAAAGAGGGGAAGGGAGAGAGGCAGAGAGGGAGAGAGACATCAATGTATGGTTGCTTTTCACCTGCCTCCAGCCACAGACCTGACTGGAAACCTGGTTTGCAACCTGGTTATGTGCCCTGGCTGGGGAATTGAACCTGTGACCTTTGGGTTTGCAGTAACCTATAGATTTTGATACCAAAGAGAAAACAGAACACAGATGACTGTTACCTAAATACTCTAGGTAAGTAACATAAGATAATTACAAAGAAAAATTTGGGGATTCAAATGAAGATCCCATATCAGATTTGGTACTAAGAATGAACCACAAGGAGAAGGTAGAACTTGAATTGGTGCCCAAAAAGTTAATGTGGGCTTTTACAAGCAGAGAGGAAAGACATTCTAGGGAGAGGAAATTGAATGAATAAAGAAGAGATGGGAAGGTAACTTTCAATGTAAATGGAGAGATGTCTACATTTTCTGGAACTTCTGAGAAACTGAAGGAAACTGTGAACCAATGGATAAGAGATGTCTTATTCAAACTCCCCAGACATCACTGAGTGGCTGACATATGATAGGTGTTTGATTAATGTAAGATGAAATGAAATTACATGTAGGTGAAATGAACTGGCATGTCAATGAAATGTAGAAGAAACACAAAATACTGTATAATGGTACCTGCATAGATAATCATCACACCATGTATTAATTGAGGCACATACAAGACTGTGTACAAAGGCTCTGTGCACTGTGCACTGGCTGGTGGCTCAGTGGATACATGCCAGCCTACAAACACAAAAATTGCTGGTTCGACTCCCAGCCAGGGCACATAACCAGGTTGGAAGCCAGGTCTCCAGCCAGGTCTATAGCTGGAGGCAGAAGAAAAGCAACCATACATTGATGCTTCTCTCCCTCTCTCCCTCTTCCCCTCTTCCCTTTCCCCTCTCTCTGAAAATAATAAATAAAATCTTTAAAAAGAAAAAAAAAAAAAAAAAAAAAGACTGCACAAAGGCATAGAGAAGGTAGATCATTTTGTTTAAAGAGTCAGGCAGGCTTCAGAAAGGGTAACATGAGACCTAAGTAGATCTTTAAACAAATCACTAAGAGATTTTGAGATGAAGTAAAGGGAGAAGGGCATTTCTTGGAGGGAACAGTGTGTATAAGAGCATATGTCATGCAAATAAGTAACAACTCGTTACAGCTCAAAAAGAGAGACAGAGAAAGGAAGATGGCTGGCAAAGAGAATGAGCCAATGAGATTGTTTAGAACAGATGAGATAAATAATGTTGAATTGTGTAAGCCCCACCTAAGAATTTGGAATCTGTACCCTAGGAAACAAAATGCCAATAGTTATTTTAAAGTAGGGTACTGACATAATGAAGGCTTATGATTCAGAAATATATACTAAATCAGTATGGAGATGAAGTGGGGGTGGTGAGATTTGGCAGGCAAGAGATAGCAACCAAGAAAAGTACAATGTGACACATAAACCAGAGAAAACAAGCATAGTAAAACCAATATACGTAAATGCTAAGAACATGTCATGTACATGAATCATCAGAGTAGGCTGACTTTAGTCATAATTTCTCACTTGCAATTTGAGATCAAATCTTAATTTAAGAATTCTCCATTCCCCCCATTTTAATTTAAAAGTAACAATAAGATATAAACTACTCTTCACTTTTACTTAAAGATTTCTGCATCTAGTATTACTTTAATATGTATTAAAGATGTTAGTAATAATATCAATATGTAAATTTTCTTTATATGATAATATATTGCTATTTGGCGTATTTACATAATATGACATGGAACATAGATTAGAGAGTGTGCTCTCATTTGCTGTAGTCATATGGTACATCTAACATCCTGATGCAAGAAGGGTTTAATCTGTGGTGGCATCTTGCTTGTATTCTAATATTCTCTATTTAACAACAGACTTTAGTTGTGAGCCTTCTGATTTGATTGTGTAGCTCTATAAAATTTTGCACTTTTATGAAAAAAATCCTTCTCAAAGTCTTTATTTAATATAGGAAGTATTTTGATTAATATCACTTTTCATTTCTGATGGTATATTATTGCCAAGTTTTATATATTTTCTTTCTTAGTTTATCTAAATATTTTTCAGCCCCTTCCCTATCTACTCAAAGCTTAACTGTTTAAATACATAGTTTAAGAATAGCCTCCAATTTAACATAAGTTTTTTGGTTTTTTTTTTAAGATTTTATTTCATTATTTTTTAGAAAGAGGGGAAGGGAGAGAGGCAGAGAGGGAGGAGACATCAATGTATGGTTGCATTTCACCTGCCTTTAGCCACAGACATGACTGGAGACCTGGCTTGCAACCTGGTCATGTGCCCTGGCTGGGGAATCAAACCAGCGATCTTTAGGTTCGCAGGCTGGTACCTTATCCACTGTGCTACCAGCCAGGTAACATAAGTTTTCAGATCAACCTAATCACCCAATTTCTTTATATTTCCAGACTGCCAAGCAATCCTGGAGAAAGACATAATATAGGATCTTTTAGTTTCATGACAAACCAATCCAGGCCCTCACTTCTGCTGAACAATTCTTCTACTTATTTTTAGTTAAAATCGCATTTGTTTCCCCAAAGTTCTTATTTGAAATATTTTTCCAATTTTTCTAAATATCAAGCTGCACTTTTTCTACTCCCTTAATTCTCTGGAGATAGGGTACTTTTACTAAGAACATTTAACATGAACCCTCTCAATATTCTAACAACATGTAAGTGCTCCAAATACTCATCCTTTCCTCCTGTGTTCTTTCTGCCTTCAGAAAATATCCCTTACCTTCAATCAAGGGTAACCCTCCAAATGAGCCCATTTCTTCTTTCATAGTCAAAGATGTTTTCCTTCAATTATCTACACTTCCTCTTTGACTTTCAGTTCACCCCCTCCTCTGAACTATACACATAACCAAAACTTTCCCAAACTAAAACAAATACTCAAATACCCTTTATAATCTGAATTTTCCTGAGCCACTATTCTGTCTTTCATCATCATAGTTATTGAACCATGGTCTACAAAGATCTTTTTGTGTCTTTGCACTTCAGCTCTTTATACCCAAAAATGTTCCTAATATTTCACTCTCTTAAATGCTTCTTATCTTTAGCCTCTTAAATTCCTCTGTAGTATCTGAAACAATGTTGTGTTTCTTTTTGAAACATTGTGTTCCCATGATCACCCTCGGGATGCTGCCTGATCTGTGCCTTATATATCTGATCCTAAATATGGTACTCTCCACGTTCAGTTACTACTACTCAGCTCTCTCAACCATCTTTCCAGAGGCATTGCTATTTTTGCCATTGTTCTAACTAAAATTTTGATCTGAATGAGTCTCTATATAAGCTCATGCTAAAACTTCAGTCCCTTTTTTAAACAAATTCCTATAAGGAGGTATAACTAACCTTTTTTAATAAATCAGATATGGATTTACACAATTTATATGTGTGTTTTGGTAACTTAGGAAATAGCATTGAAATAACTATGAGTAAAGTGTCATCATTTATGCACTGTGCTTCAGAAAAGAAAAGTATGTATTGCCCATGGAACATATACAATGTGTATTTTAGATAGATAAAGATAGATAGATAAACATTTTGTATATAAACATTTTGTATATTTGTATGCATATATACTAATTGGGTAAAGGATATAGGACTTTTTCTTGCATTATTTTTATCCCCAAATATTTCTAAAAGTTAATTTGCAAATAAAAAATATAAAAATGTGTGGAATGTAATTAAAGATGTACTGAGAGGGAATTCCATACCCTTAAAAACATTTATTATAATACAAGGAAACTGAATACAAATAAGCTAAGCTCTCAACTCAATAAACTTAAAATATATATATAAACATCATAGATCAAAATCAAACATGCAGAAAAAGTTAAATAATGCAAACAGGACAGAAATTAATATAACTGATTAATATTAAAGCTCCTGGGAATTTTCAGTTACTAATTCATTGCTAAGCAGATCCTCATTCCTGTTACCTCATCTACTATATCTTCCCTTCATCCCTTTATATTAGAATAATTAACTACATTTTAAATGTGCTTTTCTCTGTGTTTCCTATTAAAGTTGCAAAATCTTTAGAGGATAAGGCACTAAAAAACATCCTAATGTAGAGATACAACCTAGTTTAGAAATTAATGACAGTTTTTTCTAAGACAGTGATCTGAGAATCATCATTTAAATGATGAATAAAGATTCTCAAGGCAAAAAAAAAAGGTGGAAGAGAAGTATATATAAAAGTTTTGAAATAAAAAAGAAAAGTAAGCATTCTCAGAAAATAGAGCAAAGCGAGAAAAGAGAGAAATCTAATAGAAAAAAAAGCAATAGTTAACAAAGGGTTGAGCAATTATTTAGAAAACCAAACAAAAAATAGCAGATATATATTAATTTCATATAAAGCAATCAATTAGACTGAATATTTGAATAAATAGTCTTTATAATAATTGAATTTATAATTAACATATATAAAAAACCAGGATGTTTATCTAAGAAATAATACAATATCAAATTAATATATAATAAGAAAGCTATAAAAATATAGAAAGTTTAGTTTATTACTCTTGATTTTATAAAAATCATCACATTTAAAAATGGGGAGTTTTTAAAATAATGTATTTTTGTTTAAAAAACAAAATTACTCCACAAAAAGTACACATTTTTAAATGTGTTTTTTATACATTTATCATGAAACATTTATAAAAATAGACAATAGAAGATCCAGTCAAGATGGCAGCATAGACAGATGTGGCTTGCCTCTTTGCTGAACCACAAAACTACAGCTAATATATAGAACAACCATCAGCCAGAATCATCAGAAATTGAGTTGAATAGAAGTCTGACAACCACGGAATTAAAACACCACATCCATCAAGTCAGGTAGGACTACACAGATGTGGAACAGACTGGTCTCTCACCCATGTGTGGTGGGTAAAAGTTCAGGAGGGATATCTCAGGAACAAGGAGTCTCAGCCCATTCCAGGCCTACAGCCTAGGGTTCTGGTGCCAGGAAATTAAGTCTCCATAACTTCTGCCTACAAAAACCAAAACAGATTGTGTCAGTGGAAGAAATTTCTGGACCCCAAGCAGTTCATCTTAAAGATCCCATACATGGATTTATCTGCTCAGACTCACTCCCTCTGAACTCCAGCACCTGGGTGGCATTGAGGGGCATGGTGGTATTCGGAGAGAAATTGGGGTATCTGGCATCAAGGCCAGCAAGGGTCTTTGTATCTTTTCTGAGCCGCCCTCCACAAGCCAGTTGGCTAGTGCTATGTCTGAGACTCCATCAACCTGGCTAATACTGTTTGATCCTCCTTGGAGAGCCACAGAGACTCTTCCCCACCCAAATTATGGGCCCACCCAAACTGCTTTCCATATTAATGGCTAGTCTTGACTCAAGCTTCACAAATTTCTAAAACCTCTCAAACAAGCAGCAGCTGGCTGACCTCAGTGACCTCCATGCCTGGCGTTATCAGTAGCCAGCTCAGATTTACATCTTGGCTTTTCCTGGGAATCTCCAAGCTCAGCACAGGTAGCAGCATCTCAGATTGTTTATAGCTCAGGCAGGGTGCCCTGGGAAAAACACAGGTTGGACCTGACCTTGGCCTGCACCACCCTGAAAACCCTAGGGCCAGTACACTCAGTGGGCAGCTTCAGACCATGTCAGAGCACCAGCACCCTGCCCCTGCACAGCTGATCCCCCTGTGGAGGATTGGTGGTCAGTGGTCACAGCCAGTACTTGCTGCTAACTAGCCAGGGTAAATCCCTCCCAATGATCTGCCAACAGCAACCAAATCCCAACTACAAGAGGAGGGTATACTCAGCCCACATGAAGGGTACACCTCAAGTACCCAACATGGATGATAAGGAAGGCTGTGCCACTAGATCCTATAGGACACCTACTACATACATAGGCCAGATTACCAGGACACAGAATTAAGCAGTTCTACTTAATATACAGAAATAAACACAGGAAAGCTGCCAAATTGAGGAGGTAGAGAAATATGGCTCAAATGAAAGAACAGAACAAAACTCTAGAAAAAGAGCTAAATGAAATGGAAAAAGCCAACCCATCAGATGCATAATTAAAAATACTGGTGATGAGAATGCTCAGAGAAATAATTGAGTATGGCCACCAAAAAAAAAGGGAAGAAGTGAGGGTTATACAAAGAGAAATAGAGAAAAATATACAAGTAACCAGCAGTGATTTGGGGGGAAAGATGAGATTTGAATCAATGATTTGGAACAAAAGGAAGAAATAAATACTCAACAGAACAGAAAGAAGAAACAAGGATTTAAAAAACAAACAAACAAAAACAAGGAGAGGCTTAGGAACCTCTGGGACAATTTTAAACATACCAACATATGATCCATTGGGGTGCCAGAAGAAGAAGAGGAGCAAGAAATTGAAAACTTACTTGAAAAAATTAATGAAAGAACACTCCCCTAGTTTGATGAAGGAAAGAGACATACAAGTCCAGGAAGCACAGAGAATCCCAAACAGTTTGGACCCAATGTGGACCACACCAAGAAAGACATATCATAATTAAAATTCCAAAGGTTAAAAATAAAGAGATTCTTAAAAATGGCAAGAGGGAAAAAGAGTTATCTATAAAAGAGTTCTCATAAGACTGTCAGCCCACTTCTAAAAAGAAACTTTGCAGGCAAGAAGGGCCTGGCAAGAAGTATTCAAAGTGATGAAAAGCAAAGGCCTACAACCAAGATTACTCTATCCAGCAAAGCCATCATTGAGAATGGAAGAACACATAAAGTTCTTCCCAGACCAGGTAAAGCTAAAAGAGTTCATCATTGCCAAACCATTACTATATGAAACATTAAAGGGACTTATTAAAGAAAAAAAAGTAGATAAAGCTATGAACATTGAAATGCCAACAAGCTCACAGTAATCAACAACGAATCTAAAAAACAAAAACAAAACCCAACTAAGCAAACTATCACAACAGGGCCAGAATCATAGGTATGGGGATCACTTGAAGGGTTTTCAGCTGGGAGCAGGAAGGGGGAGAAAGAGAGAAATGCTGCAGGGATCAAGAAGCATAACTTGGTGGGTCTAAGACAGGGGAAAGTTAAGAATAATATAGGAAAGAGTAAAGCCAAAGAACTTATATGCACAACCCATGGACATGAATGAAGTGGTAGGGGTTGCAAGAGAGAAGGTGGGTACCAGACAGAGGGCGGCAAAGGGGAAAAAATTGGTACAACTGGTCAATAAAATAAACTTACTTTATGGTCAATAAAATACACTTAAGTTAAAAAATAAACTATATATATTAAGTCCATAATGAAAATTAATAGACTTCAAAAAATTATAGAAGCCATATTTGCTAAATAGTGTGTAAATATATATAGTATACCAATAACAAAAACAAAGTGTGTAAATCAAAATTAATGTAAATTGTGTATGAAAATATTGGAAAATAACTTGTGTCAAAGAGAAGACCAAAACTTCAGTACCAAACTATCAAAAATAATAAAAAGAAAACAAAAATAATAAAACTTTAAAGATGAAGGAGAATGATACTGAGATGTAAATTACAGCCTTAAATATTTTACTAAAAATAAAAGGTTAAACTAACTCTATTACATATGAAATCCACTACATGTAGAAAATAACAATGTAGAAGAAAAGCTAGAGGTATAAAATAATAAAGATAAAAGCAGGAATTAAATAAGTGGAAAAAATATAATAATTTCAAAAACTTGTTTCTTAAAAGCAAAAATGTTTTAATACTCATCTTGAGGTGTTATTAATATTTAAAGCTAATGAAAAAATTAAAGGGTATTGTCTGGTATAAAAGATGTTGGCAGAAAACAGATGCATCCTCAGATGTTAAAGTTTGTAAGGCTAACCTATTCTAAAATAAACACAATCCTGAATCAAAATATATAGACAAGGCAATAAATGTGAACATTATATGACAGGTCAACAATATATGAAATATTTTCAAATTCATATTAACCAATTAAAATAAAATACTACACATATCAAACTAGGGAAGATCTTTGCTAATAATGATACCTAGTTTTAACAGAAAAGAGGTCTTCTTAATCATTTGCATAATTTCTATTGTACAAAATTACTTTAGAGAATTTGATAATAGATATCAAAATTTGATAATAGAGATCAAAGTCTAAAATGAGAACTTTCACTTGTCAGAATTTTCTAAATTGCAGAATAATTGAAATTTGTATAAAGACCAATACTAAAATTGTGATGTAAATGATATGTATGCATATAATTACTAAATAAGAAAAATGGTTATAATTTATTGAATCTTATAGCACAGACCAAGTTAGCATTTTATGAATATCTAACAATTATATCTAACAATTCTATCATGCAATTATTATTTTTCCCTTTTAAAGATGAAGAAACAGACTCAGGCTAATAAAGTTGCCCCAGATCATATGACTGCTAAAGAGTGAATCAGTGATCCATGACTTGAATAGTCTGACAATAAAATCTGTTCACTGAATCACAGCATTAAGATATTTATTATTATATAACAACAAAAAGGAAAACACACATTCCTTAAATATGTAACACCAGGATTTTAAAAATCATGTTGTTTCTACATACTTGCTATGTGGGAATAAATCACTTAAAAATATATCAACCTTAATATGAAAAAATAAACTGGAAAATCAGCATATTCTTGTGAAATATATATGCCTATGTTTATGTATATGATAGATGGATTATACAGGGTGCATGCAATAAAGTGGCAAAATTGTAGTAAAATGAACAACATACCACAAAAGTGTCATATTTTGAAATAAATTTATTCTTATATGTAAATATAAGAACATAAACATAGTCATTATTTTTTAAATTGTTCAAAAATGTCTCCATTTGCTGCAATAATAGACTTAATTCAACTTTGGAATCTTGAATATGCATTCATTAACTTTTCTTTATCCATGGACATCATAATGTTTTCAATCTTAACTTTAACAGCCTCTCCCACAAATGCCCCATACATAATAGTCTAAAGGATTTGCATCTGGTGAACTAGGTAGCCAGAATTCCTTTGACCAGAATTAAGGAAAATTTTTTTTTGAGATTTTATTTATTATTTCCAGAGAGAGGGGCAGGAAGAGAGGCACAGAGGGAGAGAGACATTAATGTGTGGTTACCTTTCACCTGCCTCCAGCTATGGATCTAGCTGGAGGCCTGGCTTGCAACCTGGTTATATGACCCAGCTGGGAATCGGACCAGCAACCTTTGGGTTAGCAGACCAGCCTTATCCACTGTGCCAACAGCCAGGGCCAAATTCAGAAACATTGACACTGAGAAATTCTTGCCCCTTTCTGGCATTCTGTGGTGGTGCACCATCTTGTTGGAAGATAAAATAACATCCATTGCAACTTGCTTCATCCATGGTACAACTACCTCTCTCAAAATGTCAAGGGAAACATCAGCAGTAACCTTTAAGCCTTGTGGAAACAAATGCAGGCTCATGATATCTCCTTCATTGCTGACAACACCTAACACCAACACTGCAGCAGGAAATTTCATTTTCATGACAATTGGGCCTTCATTAAGATCCTCACAGAGCCACCTGTTGTTTCTTCTGTTGACTATTTGGTCCTGCTGAAAATTCTTTTCATCAGAGAAGAAAAACAGAGGGCTTTTCCTTTGGGGTTTTCCCATTTTGTTAGCAGTTTCCTTGCTTTTTCAAAGTGTCTTTCCTTTGTCTGCTGTGTCATAAACTGGCCTCTTTTAAGAACATATAATCTATATCTGATATCTTCAGCAATAATCTTGCAAATGGTTTCATCCCACATCTGCAGTTCTCTTGCTATGGAGCACATTGACTTTCCTGAATCTTCATCAATGACCTGCTAGATTCTGTGTAAAATACCTGGACTTATGCAATCCTTGCATTCCTTATGCATTTTCCTTGTTGGTGTGGGGAACTCTGGATCAGCATCATACATCTTCTTAACGTT
Source organism: Noctilio leporinus (assembly GCA_004026585.1). NCBI lineage: Eukaryota > Metazoa > Chordata > Mammalia > Chiroptera > Noctilionidae > Noctilio > Noctilio leporinus. The sequence continues at coordinate 40,111 of PVIW01010169.1, forward strand.
GTCAGCTGTACAGGGATGCTATTGAAGTCTGCAATTTCCTTAGCAGTTGGCCCTGCACACAGTCCAAAAATTATGGTTGCTCTAACATCGTATTCGTTCGACATGATAGTTGCTCTTTATAGCTGAAACAATGATGTTAAATTATCACCTTAGAAACATAGTTTTTCAAAATTAATAAGCATGTGAAATAAGATGCAAAGTTATTACCAATTTATCATGCACACCCTATATAGTATCTGTTTCTGTCAATAAGATCTAGTCATAAAGACCAACACACAGGTTCTCCACTCTACTGTAAAATAAATTTAGCTTACAAGGTATCCCACATAAATATGTAAATTTTATTTCAATTTTAGACATTGTAATAAAGAAATTCAAAACTACAAATATTTCAAGATTTTAAAAACTTTAATGTAGATATAAACCAAAGGCAAAAACTGTTATTGTTGAAAGCTGAAAGCTTCACTAAGAGTAACATCTTTTTCTTTTTGTTCTTATTTTCAAATTAATGTGTTAATTTTTATTACAAATGTTACAAGATGAAACAAAGGGAAAATAACTATAATGATAATTTAATAATGAAAAATTAAATACTTAAGTCTGCAGGAGCTTGGTATACTCAGGACACTAACATTTTTTGCATGCCTTTCAAAAAGTTAAGCATCCAGATTTGAAAGGTGTAAAATGATAAAAGAACAACAGGATCACTTTGTTATACCTTTATTTTTCACATCCACTTATCACATTTGAAGTTCAACTTCTGACTTATCTCAACATTATCTAATTCATGTCATCAGTACTTGTTAAGTTTGACTCAAGTTTAAAAAATGAAAGACAGAAATAATGATTTGATTTTAAAATAAGTTCAGTTCAATCTATATTCAAATTGCTAATAACTGCTGATCTTTGTATTGATTTAATTATAATAATTTAAAAATGGATATTTATCCTTTCTAAATTTAACATTTGCCACAAGCCCTTTGGAAATGTTAACATTAGTCAGAGATGGTAACTGTTTTTCCTATGACCACTTTCATCATTATTTTGTTTCCCTGGAGTTTTGATGGTACCATATTGGAACCTGAAATGCCATCACACAACACTTCCATTACTGTAATAAGAATATCTCACCTGTGGTCAGCTTCTACTACCTTTATTCACACATACATGCTACACTTCTTTTCTTCACCACAATTTAGAGCTACATTTTGTTTTTTTATCAGAAAAGAAGTTTCTAGAAAAGTAAGTTGCACACCTAATTTCTTTTTATTTTACTTCCCAATTTCTGGGCTACATTTTATTTTATATTGGTGATTACTTTGTTGGTCATGAGAAATAAAAGTTAATACCTCTATATAGAATTAGTTTTATTCCTAGAGACAAAACTATTTTGTTATTGATATTTTTTCCATTTGTAGCTAGCTTTAATTCAATTCACAGTTGTTTTATTTATTTTTTGTCTATAGGTTGTTCTTGGTTTGTTTTTGTTTTTGCATTATCTTTTCACTTTCAACTCACAGTTTTCTTTTAACCACTTATAATCCCTACAAGAATCAGATAGGCAATAATACAGCTGTAACTTCTGCTTACTTTAAAGTTCTGATGAATGCAAAGGTAAATCATACCCAGGGGCCCAGAAAGAATGGTTATAAAAAGAATACCTCCCACCTTACAAAAAGGGAGGCATTTATTTCTTCCCTGTAAATTTGTTTATTTTATAATTAACAAAAGGATATTAGGCTCTTTAAGGAATTTTTGCTTAAAGAGGAGACAATGCCTTCTTGTTAATTGTAAAATAAAAAATATGAAGCAGAAGAAGATGTGTAGGAAAATCCCTTGTGTTTGCCAATCCTACGTGAAAATTTGCACACTGTTCCCCTTGATGAATTTAAGAACTGTTACAATCAGGTCACAAGAGGTGCATTTGAGTCTCAGTCCTCTCATCAGTTCCTGTATCAATAATCTTTGACTTGCCAGTTTAGACTTCTTTTCCGCAGATGAAATTTGGCTTATGCTTCATTCCTTCAGGTTTGTTCTAGGTATTTACTAATTAATCTCACAAATTAATCAGTGCTAACTTTTCAGTGAATGATTCTGACTAAATATGCAACCTGCCAAAATATGTGTGACATTAACAGAATTATTAGAAACAAAACTCTGTATCCCAATGGTTTCATACTAAGACATTGTCAAGTTTTTTATACTAAATAATTCTCAAGTTTTTGTGATTTTTCAAATGTGTGCTTTCATTTTAATGATAACAAAATTAATAAAGCCTTATTAAATATTAACATGACCAAGTAGTGCATGCTTTCAGTGTTTTTGTCAACATATGAATTTTTATTTTCCATTGGTGTCAAATCATAAAGCAAAGATACCAGGTTTGGTGTTAAAACTGGTATTTCTAAAATTAGAATGTGAGTCCTTGAAGGTCTGAAAATACCTTTAGCATCTGTGATTTCTCAAGTTTGAGAAACACTACCTTAACTTGCAGACTGAATCCAATGAGGAAAGAGGGTATGGCAATAGCTGGTTTGACTCAGTTGGTTAGGAATTGTTAGGCATAGTGAAAGGTTATCAGTTTGATTCCTAACCAAGGTGCATGCCTAGGTTGCAGGTTTGGTCCCCAGTTGGACATGTCCAAGAGGCAACCAATCAATGTTTTTCTCTCACGTGGATGTTTCCTTCTCTTTCTTCCTCTCTTCTCCTCTCTCTAAATATATATAAATATATATATATATATATATATATATATATATATATATATAAAATGAAGAGGGGTATTATAAGTAGGTGTTCATGTCTGTCTCAGATTATACCAAGGAACTCCCACTCTTCCTCTACACAAGCCCAGCATGATGGTTAACAAACAGAAACAGCTATGCTAGTGTGATGTGGAAAGGCCAAAGAGCTTGGGGTTCAAACAAAACTGGCTCAGATTTGGGCTATGATGTATCACTTACTAGCTACTTAGTCAGGTAGGGCTGAGGAGTTAGTGAGATAATAAATATAAAATTATATAAATACTAAATACCTGGCCCGAGAAACTGCCCAATAATGCTATGCCCACATTAGTCAGAAATGAGCTGATAATTGCTATCTTTTCACACTAAATTTTATGCTTTTACTTTATAATGTTGTACTTCCTTGGAAAATAAATCAAGAGCAAAATACTTCAGGGAGAAATATTTTTACTGACTTTTATCCTAAATATATGTATTAAGAGAAAATATATGTATTTTCTTTGTCATTGTTATCGATTAAAAAACATTTTGAACTTATCTAATATGAATCATTTAACATCAGCTGTTCCCAAACATTTGGGAAAGTTTAAATACAAAATTAAAGGAACACCAAGTCACACAATCTCCTTGTTTTCAGAGTCACTTTCAGTCAGCCCCACACAGCTGTTACACTGGGAATTATCCAATTGCACACAGATAGATCTCTTTCCATTCATTCAGATAATTCTGAATTCCTTTCAGAGGAAGCAGAGTACCAGAGGAGAAATACAAAGACTCAATAACTTTCATCCTAAGGAAGGATTCAACCAAGTACAACAGCTGCTCATCAGAAATGTTGCAAAGCTTCCTTTTTCAGCCATATGTTTCTCCCTGACAGTTGAAATTTCAAATTATATTAAATAACTTCTGCTCATAGTATTAAAACATTTTCTGACTTGTGCTATTCAAATATGCCAGACATTAAAATAAGAAAAGGTAAAATAGGTGTGTGTGTGTGTGTGTGTGTGTGTGTGTGTGTGTAGGATTACAATTTTTACCACTATATTGTACAATCAAAACTTTAAGGTACAAGGCTGAAAGATAAAGTTAATTTGAGAAAATATGCCAGCATCTAGCTTCACATTACTCAACTACACTGAAATATATTAATCATTTAAATGATGATTTGAAAGTTATAAACTTTTTAGAACATAGTGGATTTAAATGAAAGTTTACCTGGATCATGTCCTGACTTTACTTCTGGTGTAGGTCTGACGTCTCCTTGAACCTCAGAGTCACATGCCAAATAGAGACAATAATACTACCTTCCTTATACAACTCTTTTGGAACATTAATTGAGTCCATTTATGAGAAGTGTTTAGAACAGTGCCTGAGTCATCATAAACACAATATAAGTTATAGTTGTCACTATTTGTGATTTTACTATTATCCCAAAAATGTATTCCTATATTACTTAAGAAAATTTATTACAGAACAATTTGATGGTCTTGTAATCAGGATTAGTTTGGAAGGTATTTCAAAGCATTTAATTTAGGTGTCTCAACATTTCTATAATTTACATACAAGTTAGATCAATAGCTAATAAAAATGCATTTGTATTAAAAAATATTCAATTCAATATTAATTCTTAAATGTGAGCATTTTACTTTTTATGTGGCATGGTTACAGGAGTCTGGTCTATCTTACTCACCTTTGTAAACCTGGTAATTATCACACATATAGGTATCTGTCAACATGCACTGAATGAGTATGAGTAATTTAGTCATTACAAAATAGGGGATTGCTGCACTTCTTGAAATTCCTTATGATATTTTTTTACAAATATTCCTTCTGCTGCAGCACAAAAAATATCAATTTCCATGGTAATTTATGCAAATTTTTTATTTTATACATTTTTCTTGAAATTAAAGTTCCAACTACACTCATTTTGCTGGCATAAATAAAATTCATGTTGTTGTTTTAAAAGGACCTGTTAAAACAAAATATAACTTAATATAACTTCTTAATATAACTATAAAGAAGGTCAGTATCACTTGTTGGAAGGGCTGCAGCAATGATTCTCAAATAGAGATTCTGATTCAGTGGGGGTGGGTTAGGTTGGGGTGGGGTGGGACCCCAAGCATCTGTGACTCGGACACCTTAGATAATTCTAGATACCATGCACTGAGAAACACTAATGAAACAATACATGTACTGAGCCCATACTTTAAGTTCTAGTTACTATTTAAAAGCTTTATATAAATTAATTTAATACCCTGACACATCCATGTACAATTCAAACCCAGGCAAATCTGCCTCAAAAATCCATGTTTTTGCTCTTGTATACTGTAAGATACTGGCACTCAGGTAATCAGGGAAATCAACACTTGTCTTTTAATACCTTCATTTGAAAATTCAAAATTTATTCATTGGATGAGAAGTACATGAGGTGAAATTCACCAATACATGTTTTAAGTGTTTGTGTATGTATATATTATTGCTATCAGATAGATCAATCATATCTGTCCAAAAGACAACACATTTTGTTACTAATATCAAATGGGGAAAAAATAATTACTAAAAGAAAGAAAATTTAAAAGATAAGCAAATAAAACATGAGTTAACATTGATTTAATTTATTAAGTACCAAAGTGGTGAAAACCACTTGTTTCTTAAAATGTTGGGACTAATCAACATCAGGAATTTCTTATATATCTTTTTTTAAATTTTATTGTTGTTGTATTACATCCATCCCCTTTTTGCTCCCCTCCGTCCCCCCACCCACCCACCCATTCCCCCCAAAGTCAATCCCATCTGTTGTCCATGTCCATGGTTCCTTTATACTAGGTTCTTGTCTAAGCTGCTCCCCTCTCTTGCCTCTGCCTCCCCCCTCCCCTCAACCCCTTTCCCCTTGACCACTGAAGGCCAATTCCTTGTATTCATATACTTGGTTCTGTTTTGCTTGTTGTTAGTTTTGCTCATTATTGTCCTGTAATGGGTGAGATCATATGATATTTATCCTTCACTGATTGGCTTATTTCACTAAGCATAATACTCTCCAGTTCCATCCATGTTGTTGCAAAGGGTACAAGTTCCTTCTTTCTTTCTGCTACATAGAATTCCATTGTGTAAATGTACCAAAGTTTTTTGACCCAATCATCCACTGATGGGCACTTAGGCTGTTTCCAGCACTTGGCTATTGTAAATAGTGCCGCTATGAACATAGGTGTGCATAGGTTCTTATGAATTGGTGTTTCAGGATTCTTTGGGTATAGTCCAAGTAGTGGAATTGCTGGATCAAAAGGCAGTTCCATTTTTAG
>PVIW01010170.1:0-46153 GCA_004026585.1 Noctilio leporinus
AAATTTAAAAAAAAAAAAAAAAAAGGAGAATGCTTACAAAGTATCTCCCTACCTAGACTTTGAAATCCAGAAACTGATTTTCTAGTTTGTTTTCTATTTTTTTTAAAGATATAATTTATTATTTTTAGAGAGAGTGAAAGGGAGAGAGGCAGAAGGAGAGAGACATCAATGTATGGTTGCCTTTCACCTGCCTCCAGCTACAGACCTGGCTGGAGACCTGGCTTGCAACCTGGGCATATGCCCTGGCTGGGAACTGAACCAGTGACTTTTGGGTTCACAGGCCGGAGCCTTTCCACTGAGCCACCAGCCAGGGCTTCTAGTTCTTTTATAGATCTACTCTTACTTTAAATTTTTAATCTACCTGGAATATCTTCAAAAAACAATTGTTTCTACCCATACATCCAACCCCAAGGCCTTTCACACACTCCCCACTCACTACAAACTCTTCAGACCCAACATATTCAAAAATATTTGATAAGCATCATCTGTAAAGCCAGGGTCTTGGCAACAAATCCTGTTTAGACCCAATAGTGCTGCTCTTCTTGGCCTGTGCCCTCAATTCTGACCTTGCAAATCTCAGGTCTTGTCACCTGTGTCTAACCTTAATAAAAATTCCTCGCTCCCCTCATTTTTTCTCCCTACCCAGTTCCTGCCTCCATTCTCACATTCTTAACTCACTCTCTACAGGTTTTACTAGAAAGTAACCAACCAACCACATTACTTCACCACTTACACCTGATGGAAGATGGGGGGAAGGGAGGGAGGACGACACACAAACTCACATGACGTGCAGCCAAAGAAAGCCCTCTAGTGATTCAGCTCTGCCAGCCCCACAGCACCCAACTTCCCATGAAACAAAATAACTGGCCAATAGGTCATGCCTTTGTAGAAGATATTCATTCTGCCCAAATGCAGACACTCCCTTCTATGCCCAAGTTTCAATTCATACTTTTACCATAGTATTTCTTAAACTCTACTAAATCAACTAGCTGATAATCTCTCCCCTCCTTCCAGGCTATAAATTAATTCCAACCAGGGACTACTATTGTACTCATTGTTGAATTATGAATACCAATCACTATGCCTAGAAGAGAGGATTCCACACATATCTGAATAAATACCATCTCACTCTCAGCAGAACCTGTGTTTCGCAGAGAAGAGCCACATTTAAGCTGAGATTCCTGACCAGTTTCTATTTTTAAGGTCCTAGCATTGAAAAAGCGAGCAAGAACTAAGAGGATAGCCATAAACAAACTTTTTTTGTAAAGACAGCTGGCTTAAATGGGGCCTAAATATTCAACTAGACTCTTAAAATAGACTACTACCCAGCCAAAACATGGCCTCCAATTACCCATGACCTAATAGCCCAAACAATTTGAGAAGGCTCTACAGCCAAGAAGAACCCTGACACTAAGTTTTAATTTAAAGAAGGCTTAACATTTGAATCTCGATCAGGATTTGGCAAATTGCATGAATAAATAAACAATAAATAAGTCAATATAAGAAAATATAACAGTGCCTCCAGATTTTAAAAGTAATAATACACTGCCAAAATTTGGCATATGAAGAAATCAACTAAAATGGTAACCCAAGAGCTTCTAAGGTGCCGAAGTGACCGAAGACCTGTGAGAACTTCTAAGTCCAATCAGACGAACTAGCATAGGCGGAAGGAGGCCACCAGAACCAATCCTCAACTAAGAAAGCTGGAACACAATCTAATGCACTGAACCTTGTACAACAAATGCAATGACAAAAGAGATGGCCTACTTGGGAACTTCAAAAAAGTCTAAAATGCCAAAACTAGGCACTGATTTTTGGAAGTACTTTCTGCTCTATAGAAGAAGCAGGCTACCAGGGCTTCCCCACTTTTGGATCAAATATGTAATAGCCTTAGATTGCCTACTCTGATCTATTCGCCAGAGCAATCCACTCAGTACCAATTTAGCTCCCAGGATTCACAACAGAAAACAAGACAGTTCCTCTGAGGTGGACAAGAATGAGCAGTGATCTCATTACTGAGATCCCTGTAATGGTGACAGTGCACTGGATTATTGCAAAATACTTATTGATACACACTGACAACAGAGTTCCCAAAACTGAACTGCTATGATCCCACCAAGACAATGCCATCTTGAGAGAGTACCTTCTTGACCACATATTGCCCTTTTTCAGCTGTGATGCTGAGTAACATACATAGCAAAGGGACAAACTAATGAGCACTCCTTCATTCAGGCATCTCCACCCAAATGAAGGAATGCAATGCATCATACCTTCTGTCTCTCCCTCTTCTGAAGATATTAGGATTGTTCCTTTCCCATCTTCAATTTGAACATCTGGTGCTACCATAGCAAATTTTTCTTTTACAATCTACAGGAAAAAAATATTGAAAATATTAATATATGTAATTAAAGACAATAAAAAACTTAAGACATTTTTTCAATAATGGGTCCTTTCCTCTCCCACTGGAGAGGGGCCTCTGTAACATGCCTTTGGGCAAACAGGAAAGCAGTGGAAATGCCCCCAATCATTCCATGACTGTGTTCCATCCCTATACTTGACCATTGAAAACGATGAGAAACAAATTCCTCCAGATGGGGGACTGAGAACTCCTGGACTGGCTCTTGGTATTGTGTCCTTCCCTGCAGAGCAGATGCTGAGCTAGGCCTATTACATACATCCTCTTACTTTATGACATTCCTATACTGGCAGATGTTTTAGAGACAAATGTTCCATTAACCTGATTCTCAGATGATCTTCCTCTTCCAAGCTCCATTGTGCTTTCAATTCCAACATGAATCAAAAGTGGTAATATTCGGTCAAATTTACCTGCTCCTCAGAAAAGAAAATGGGGGAATTCTCTAATGGTCTCTTTATTCTACAAACTGTGGAACTGCCTTTAAGTTCAAGAATGAGTAGATACCAACAATAATTATTTCCTAAGAAAGAAGGTAGGGCAACCACCTTCTGCTGGCCAGTATTCCAAGTCCTTCTATTTTGCTATCCGAAACGTAAGATCCAATCAACCTGCTGTGTATATTCATTTCTGGGAGAAAGGCCATTTCCTCTTAAGCAGTCTTCAGGACCATGAAGGTTGAGGAGGTATGTAAATATGTAACATGATGATGGATATAATCAGAGAACAATTTGAAGTGATCCCAAAAGTGGGACATGATAACCAATGGGAACATTTTTTATATCCTCCCTATTAAAGAAACTAAACTAGCCAGTTTAGGGGGAACCTAAAAACCAGGCCATAGAACCAGGCCACATCCTAACCCCACTGCTACTCCAGACTAATGGTGAATGCAGGTACATAAATGCTGATCTTCTCAGGGACTAACTTAACACACCAAAATCAAGACTGTCACTAGACCATTTGAGGACACCACCTCTCTGCCAAAAAACAGAATTTATGTATTATCCGGGAAACAGAACAAGTAGAGGCTATTGCTTGACAAGCTACTGGACGACTTCTGTACTACTTGTGGTGCATTTTCTAGTCAAATATACAGCTAACTCCTTTCTGGGACATAAGGCACCTATTCTGGAACCACAGAGTAAAAAGCCAACAGGATTCCATATGGTCAAGTGACCAAAACTATCACAGCATCACACTTCAGTAGCCAGAGTCTTTCAGTAATTATGTGGCTTTTAGTTTGTTATTGCAGTAACATAGTAAAAGGCAAGAGGAAACTTGAGGGGACTTTTTTTTAAGAAAAGGAAAAAGAACAAGTTTGGGGGAGAGAACTAGCCTCTGAGCTTATTACCTTATCTTGTAATGTGAGAACAGTCACTTTATGGACATTCAGGCGCACAGTCACCTCAGGCTTGCTGGCACACACGTAACAATTAGGGTTGGGAGGATCCAGTGCACAAGGCACAAGGAGCTTCTTTCTTGGGTTTGGTTGTTTATTCAAAAAAATCTTTGGAGGCAGGAAAAACAAATCAAATTTAAGTTACAATTTTATATACCATACAATTTGAAATTTACTGTCTTACTTACTGATAGCCAATTAAAAACCATTCAATATTCTGTTCTAGATGGCAAAAAGGATAAGGAAAATCATGACTTGAAGAGCCCGATTTTTCCACGCTTCTTTTCAAATTATCTATGTGAAAGACTGAGCTTACTGAAAGGAAATCTCCATGTAGTGAAGACTCAAGCCTATCCTGCACACTAATTTAGCAACACTAAAGGCTTAGCCATAATCATCTCTGGTATCATTAAATCAGCTTTGGGGTGCCTTCCTAGTAGTTACTCTTATCAATTTAAAGCCAGCTTCATAATAAGACCAATAATTAATACCTCCAACTAAAAATGTTTTAAGCAATGTATAGAACCAATGCAATGTGCTTGCCTTTCTCTTCAAACTTTCTGTAACTGCAATATTAACACATATAATTAAGAGGAAAAATTAATATACTTCTGGCACATATGCAGGCATCTACTTACTATTTCCCTAATACCCAAACAAAAAATAGTAAGAACCAAGGAAAATGTTAAAAACTGCACTTTAATTTAAAAAGGCCCTAACCTCATACTACTACGAAGTTGGGAAACTCTAGCCAGATTAATACAAATGTCAACACAAGACTGAAAGCTGATTTACAAATTATCATCTTGTGACTACCATGTACTATGTGTGGTATTTTCTAAGGTTAATTAATTCTACAGAGAAATACTCCATGGATTCCTTCAAGTTAAAGAACTAAACTCCTGAGAGACAGTAAGGGGCAGGAAGAGACCTTCTGTATTAACAGTATTGCCGGTACTAGCAATTGTACTGGTAGGTCTGGAAGGAGGGTACAATGCAGAAACAGATTTGTTTGCTCTTGGACTTCACTGGAAAGGTAACTAGTACCTTACCAAATTGACAGTAATGAAAATAACTGCTAACACTGCTAATACCTAGGCTATCTATTACCTCATCCTGAAACATACGAACCAAATAAAATCCAGAAATAAGTATCTTTAACCCGAGAAAACTACAGCTGAGACAGCAAAGGACCAAGAAGGATGTTACAGGAAACAGTAGACCTTTTAACAAATTCAACAACTGGTAATGTTTGTGAGCTCAAAGGGATACTGTAGCCACAGAACAAATTAAGGCTGCTATAAAAAGGTAGACCCCCTGGCTGACAGTACAGTGGGTAAGGCGCCCGCCTGCGAACCCAAAGGTCGCAGGTTCGATTCCCCAGACAGGGCACATAACAAGGTTGCAAACCAGGTCTCCAGTCAGATCTGTGGCTGGAGTCAGGTGAAAGGCAACCATACATTGATGTCCCTCTCCTTCTCTGCCTCTCTCCCTTCCCCTCTTTCTAGAATGAAAAAAAAAAAAAATCTTAAAAAAAAAGGTAGAAACTTAAAAATAAAGTTTTTAGAAATTAAGGATATGTTAGCAAAAAAGATGGCAGACTGGCAATATGATTCTACATTCCTTCACCCTGAATTTTCGTGAAAACAATAAGCTATCTTAAGACTGCATCAATAATCACACTGAAAAATAACAGTACCATTGCAGACTAGTTTTTTCAAGAAATTCTTAAAAGTAAATTGGCCCTTTTCTTTCAACATTAATTGAACAGCAAAAATATTGGCATATGTGTGTGTGTGTGTGTGTGTGTGTATAAAAACCCCTCATCCAAAGATATGTTTATTGATTTTAGAGAGAAGAAGGGAGAGACAGGGGGCAGAGGTGGAGAAAGAGATAAGACACGGATATGTGAAACAGATCGGTTGCTCCCCTACATCCACTACAACCAAGGATCAAACCCACAAACTAAGTATGTGCCCTGAATGGAAATCAAACTCATGACCTTCTGGTGCAGGGGACAAGGGTCTAATCACCTAAGCCGCATAGCCAGGGCAGCTATGATAAATTTTAAGGAGTTTTTCGAGTTGTTAAGTTGGTAAAAGAAAACAAAGCATCTTCAGACCCACAAACAATACAGAATGAAAACAGGAATCCAAAGAGAATAGCCACGTGGCTTTAACCTTGAGGTACATCTAAGAAGACACTTAAGTAAAACAAGAACCTGCAAGGGGTGCTCGCTTCGGCAGCACATATACTAAAATTGGAACAATACAGAGATTAGCATGGCCCCTGCGCAAGGATGACACGCAAATTCGTGAAGCGTTCCATATTTAAAAAAAAAAAAAAAAAAAAGAACCTGCAAGGGGAGGAGAGTAAACAAGAAAAAAAATCTTCCCCACAGAAATAACAAGAAAAATTACTTTGACTTGGTGCTTCAAGGATTGGGGGAATTTCCTTTATAATTAATTATAATAATATATGCCAATACAATTTGTTATCTGAGTATGTATACAGATTGAAAAACTAGATTTCTAAAATGATTCTGGATTGGCAGGACCCTAGGCACTCAGATACATGTAAACACAAACCTTCTTTGAAGAAATACACCTTTAATAGGTCCTTAAAGAATTATCAAAGATAACAGTTTTAACAAATACTAAGTCAGTTAGAAGAAAGAATCATAAAAAAAAATCATACATCATACAAACAAGAAATATACTATGAGAGATCAGGCAGACATAATAGTAGACTCATTCATAAAATTGCCAAACATTAATACTATCAAAGACTATAAAACAGGTTTAGCCCTGACTGGTGTGGCTCAGTGGATTGAGTGCTGGCCTGTGAATGAAAAGGTCACTGGTTCAATTCCCAGTCAGACACATGCCTGGGTTGCAGGCCAGGTCCTCAACTGGTGGCATGTGAGAGGCAACCACACATCTATGTTTCTCTCCCTCTCTTTCTGCCTCCCTTCCCCTCTCTCTAAAAATAAATAAAATCTTAAAAAATAAAAAAATAAAATAAAACATATTTAAAGCAACATGATTTAAAAACCGGGGACTATACACAGGAATGTACAGTGCAGTATAGGGAACATAGTCAATAATATTGCAATAACTATGTTCGGTGCCAGGTGGGTATTGGGAATACTAGGGAGAACACTATGTGAAGTATGATTATCTAGTCACTATGCTGTACACCTGAAACTAAGGCAAGATAATATTAACTATAAACTGTTATTGAAAAAAAGGGGAAGGGGCACTATAAAACAACTAAAATTTAAAAACCACAACGACCTCAACACTCCCAAGTAATTGGAACTATTGCTTATTTGAGGGGTATACAGATTTATATTAAAGGTACAATTGTGCCGTTAAATCCCACTCCCTTTAAAAACACCCTAAAAATATACAGTAATTCCCAATTAGACTAACTTTAAACAGATAAGCAAAAGATACCATCTTTCAGAAACACAACAGTTCACAGCTTAGCATTCCAATCACAGATTCAAAGTTCCCGGCAGCTGCTATACCCAATTAGGAGAGAATCCTACGCACACTCCCCAACTCTTATACCACATGTAGTTCCCTATCTCTGCGCAAGCTGCAAGTCTCCCTTTCCCCACTTCATTCCCTCCCTTCTCTAACCAGGTGAGGTCTTAGGCCAAGTGTCTAGGGGTCCATCCAGGAGAGCAGAGAGACTGAGTGTCTCTCTGTATGTCCATCCGGGTGACAGAGTAAGAGAGTAATTTTTTTTTTAAATTGTATTCATTATTTTTAGAGAGAAGGGAAAGGGAGAGAAACATCAACATATGGCTGCCTTTCACCTGCCTCCAACTGGGGACCTGGCTTACAACCTGGGTATGTGCCCTGACTCAGAATCAAACCAGCAACACCTGGGTTCACAGGCCAGCGCTCAATCCACTGAGCCACACCAGCCAGGGCTGATTTAATTTTTTTAATTGTCCAGTTTAATGTGTTATTTATAAATAATATTACTCCCCTGCCAACATATATTACTTTACAAAGAGGTTAAAGAAAAATACAAGTAGAAATACTCACTGTTCTACACTGGTCTATTTTTCCTGATAAAATCTTCAATCCTTCCAATACTATTAACCCAGCAATGACTGCATTAGTAGTAGCGATAGCAGGAATAATGTTCCCTGCCATTGCTAAAAAAATTAAAAGAAGATGAATATGTTTAACTGTTAAGAATAACTGTTTTAGATGATACAAGTGAAGTACAAAACAACTTACATTTTATATCAAATCTGCTCTTCATATTCATACTGAAAATATGCATCCTGAGGTTTGCAGCAGAGGTGACAAAATCCATCGCAGATGGGTCATCCTGATAATAAGTTAAATAACTTAACAAAGTCTCCCCACAAATTTACTAATTTGCTTAGTGTTACTTTCAGAACAATACTTTCAAATGTTTATAACATTGCATCGGTTAACCAGAACAAGAGACAGCCTTGAGGGAGAGTTAAAACCTTACACTAGCAGAAAGATTGGATGAGTAGAGGGACGGGTCTCATTATTAGCAACTCTGACCCAAGAATATAATCTGACAAAAACGCCAGGAGCCACTAGGCTTCCAGGAACTCATCCTGCTTAAACAAATGTACTGGAGGTTAAGTGTAGAGACCCAAACACCAATTCCATTCACTGACAATGGCAATCCTTTCCTGGGTCCATCGGTCAGTACAGGCATACCTCAGAGATATTGTAGGTTCAGTTCCAGATCACCATAGTAAAACGAGTATCGTAATAAAGAAGGCATAGTAATTTTGCTGGTGGAGGGTTTGGTCTTAAATTTGTTAAAACCCCGGCATCCATGAAACACAACAAAGCAAAATACAATAATAAAATGAGGTATGCCTATAATTAGGTTGCTTGACATGCACAGATGGCAGGCTAAGAAATTGAGACTTTTTTGAGAAAGCCTCAGAAATACCTGGACAACTTATTTTGGCTTTCCTTCTCCAAATTCCCTTCACATACACACTACTCTCCTACATTTGTTATTTCTTTTCAGATATAGCACAATAAAATTTCCCCTGACAATTTATATCTTCCCAAGACTGTATGAGGTTTGTCCCGAAAGTATCAAGCACGAACGGTTCTTAATTATATTAAAATATTGGCTCCAAGCCCTGGCTGATGGTACAGTGGATAAGCCACTGGCCTACAAACCCAGAGGTCGCAAGCCAGGTCTTCACCCAGGTCTGTAGCTGAAGGCAGGTGAAAGGCAACCATACATTGATGTCTTCCTTTCCCTCTCTTCCTCTCTCCCTTCCTCTCTCCGAAAAATAATAAATAAATAATCTTTAAAGAAAAAAAAAAAAAAAAAAGGTCAATACTTTCAGGACAGACCTTGTATCCTAGTCTCTTTAACTAGATTTCATAAAGATTTCCTGTCTTCCTGAGAAGATACTATCCTACCCTAAAATTTAAAAGTACCAAAGAAAAAGAAAGTATTATTAGGATGGGGGCTCTTTATACATTTATTGGCTGACTGTGTAACTTCAGGCAAATCAACCTCCCAGATACAAAATTCCTTAATATGTTAAATAGGGAAATTACATAAACAACTTCTAAGGTTGTAGTTAGGATTAAGTTGAAATATTTAAGAGTATCCAACACAGCATCCATCAATTACTTCCCTAGGCAATTGGCTTATCAGACTCATTATATGTAGATTTTACTCAGAAGGTAACGATTCCCATTATATGGTTTCCTTATCTAGCCACAGTGTACCAAAGAAAACCTCTGAAGTCCCTATTATAATAACAATAAGAACTTTTTAAAAAGTTACTTCTTATACCACATATACCCAAGAGACTGTTTTATAAGAATCTCAAAAATCTAAATTTACTAGCTTCATTTTTGATGTTTGATCCAACAATTCCAAAATTTGCACTCATAATGTTTTCATCTTGGTTTGCTAAAATTGACTAAACTTTTTCTCTAAGACTCATGGCAAATCTTTACCATCATAGGAACATATAACCTTTGTATTAGATATATCACTTATAACCACAGAAAATATTGACTACAATTAAAAATAAGTAAAACTCATCAAACCTAAAAATATGACATCTAATAGCAAAACACTGTTACACATTAACTTGTAAGGATGATTACATCTCATTTTTGTATTGAGAGGTATTAGATCTACAAAATATTCATAACGCTCTTATCTCCAAAGGATTTTGATTTCTACTAACAAATCTATACTACACAGGAAGTTTCTTCAGGTCTATAAAATATTTTACTCCAATACAGTCACTATTTCTCTACTCAGCATAATTTTAAGCCATGAACAAACACATAACTAGAATCTAAAATTAAGTTTTATGATATTGCCCGAATTAATGTACAGAAAATTTAGTTCAATGTAGTAATTAAAAGATAAACACATCCAAATAAAACCAACACTATGTCCTCAAAATCTGGCAGAATAAATAATATTTAAAAATTTACGAGCTTCTGAATAGAGCTCAAGAACTAAAATATACATTGGATATGTAAGTAATTGCCATATTACTTTAAAACGAACCTTGTCCCATATGAGCTCAGCTCCATCCCCTTTTTCTGCTAAATGAACTCTCAAAGTCTCAATGCTCTTTGAAAAAAGACGTGCGTAACTCTTCACATCTAGAACCTGCTGGTCTTTCAGACCTAACTGGGGTTCATTTTGTTGATCTGCTGTATTAATTTCTTCTCCTAAGGGGAAAAAATATTAAAAATTTCACTATTAAACATCATTCCTCTACTATTTTAACAATTCAATGCCTGATCAATAAGAAAGTAAAATATAAAAGAAGTTCTATTTTGTAATTATCATCATGACACACATGTATAAAGAAAATTGGTAATACTGAGATGAGAAAGGTGCAGGACTGTTTTAGAACCTGCATCTTTGGAGGATTCAAGGATATAAGATGATAAGCATTATGCCCAGTATGTAGCAAGCACTCAATGAATGGAAACTATTAGTCATACTTGAATTGGTCTGTAAATTTGAGCATCCATTACTGTAGAAAATGGCTCCAAGCTGTCACCCCTAATCTTCTGCAACCCTGTAAGTTCCAATGTGCTGACCACTGCTGTACATATATATATTGCAATACAATTCAGGTACAGCAGAGAGATGTTACTGAGGGGGAGTCACTACCACAATAGTTTTACTCACCATTTAAAATTTAAATACGTTCCCAATTTAAATCTTAAAAGACATAATCACACAAAGGTACAAAGACCCTCATCACTATTTTAGGAAAAACAGGAAACTAAATGTTAACTGATAAGAGACTAATTAAATATTTACTAAAAAGAGCAAGTCAGAGTTTACGAGTTTATATGATTCCATTGTGTAAAGTGCACACAAAACTGTGTGTCTACATGTACAGATTTGACTACTAGACATTCTACAAAACATTAAGTTACTATTTCTCTACTAGGTGGTAAGATTACCAGTGACTTTCCCTTCTTCATACTTTTCTGAATTGCTGGAACTTCTTACCATGGGCATATAGCATTATTAAGAAACAACAGGGCTATTTAAAGACTGAGGAAATTTCCAATGTATTTCCAACACTAAAATATACCCTTTACCTTGACTCTGTACTTCAGCCCAGTCCAATGGAACCGGAGGTTTCCTTTTCCGCCATAGTTTGTCCATTGTCAACAAATATCTGATATCATCTTTAAAGAGCTTAAGAAAAATAAAAAGAAAATTCCATGAACCCTCCAGTATCTATGCTGATGAAATACAACAAAATTTTGTTGCTGATTTATTATTGATATTATAGTATAAAATCTCACTTAAGGCATGCCAGGTTTATTTTTAATTAAAAAAAAATATTTATTATTTTTAGAAAGAGGGGTAGGGAGAGAGGCAGAGAAGGGAGAGAGACATCAGTGTATGGTTGCCTTTCATCTGCCTCCAACTACAGACCTGGCTTGCAACTTGGTAATATGCCCTGGCTGGGGAATCGAACCAGTGACCTTCGGGTTTGCAGGCCGGTGCCTTATCCACTGTGCCACCAGCCAGGGCTGCATGATAGCTTTTTTTTTTGGCAGCTGTAAAGCTGGGGAGATCCCAGCCCAGCTGAGCACATCGGATCTCATCTTCCCAGCCCTTTAACCCTCAATAAAATAGTTTGACCTGTCCACACACACACAAAATAAAAATAAAAAGGCATGCCATATATCATGAATTAAAGTTAAAAAAATTTTTGTTGCCCTGGCTGGTAGCACAGCGGATAAGGCGCCAGCTTTTGAACCCAAAGGTCACTGGTTTGATTTCCCAGCCAGGGCACAGAAACAGGTTGCAAGCCAGGTCTCCTGCCAGGTCCATGGCTGGAGGCAGGTGAAAGGCAACCATACATTGATGTTTCTCTCCCTCTCTGCCTGCCTCTCTCCCTTCCTCTCTTTCTGGAAATAATAAATAAAATCTTTAAAATAATAGTAATAATAATAAAACAGAAATCTAATGGCTACCTACCAACTCCATCTTTAAATAAATAAATAAAATAATTTTTGTTTGTTGATTTAACATAGAGGGAGAAAGAGACAGACACATCAGTTTGTCATTCCACTTATTTATTCATTCATTGATTGCCTCTTCATGTACCCTGACTGGAGATCAAACCCACAATCTTGGTGTTATTGGGACAACACTCTTGCTACCCAGCCAGGACCTAGATTACCAATTACTATTATTATTTATTTTTAAAAGATTTTATTTATTATTTCCAGAGAGAGGGGCAGAGAGGGAGAGAAACATCAATGTATGGTTGCCTTTCACCTGACTTCAGCTACGGACCTGGCTGGAGACCTGGCTTGCAACCTGGGTATGTGCCCGACTGGGAACTGAACCAGGAACCTTTGGGTTCACAGGCCGGCATCTTATCCACTGAGCCACCGGCCAGGGCTTAAATTAACAAATTTTTTTTTTTTTGGTATTTTGAGGGGGCCTTTATTCAAGGAAAGAATAGCTGAAGTGGGAATGGAAGGACAGAAGTGTGGGGTAGTCACTTTGGCAACAAAATACAAATTTTTCTTTTAAGATTTTATTCATTATTTTTAGAAGGGCAAGGAGAGAAGCAGAGAGAGAGAGAGACTCATCAATATAATCAATATATGGTTGCCTTTCACCCGCCTCCAGCTGGGGACCTATCTGGAGACCTAGCTTGCAACCTGGTTATGTGCCCTGACGGGGAATTGAACCAGCGACCTTTGGGTTCGCAGGCTGGCACCTATCCATTGAGCCATACCAGCCAGGGCTTAAATTAACAATTTTTAAAAGAAGCTGAAGCATTAAGGAAATCTGACACAGAACTCCTACATTTGAGACAGTTACAAGCAGAGGTGTTCTTAAGAAATCAGAGTATGGGAACTCTGAACTGTGCTGAATGACCCGCCCCCCACAAATCACCTACCTACCTACCTCCCCAAAAGCTCCCCTAAGGCTCCAAAGAGCTTCTGAAGCACAATTTTAACAATCAAGAGGCTAAACACACACACCAATTTCACAAGAACTGAGCACAATCACTGAGCCTAGGGATACCAGTTAATATCTTCAAGTCCATGAGTACATACCAATAGAGCATACACATTCTGTAAGTTACTAAAATCAGAATTTCTTAACCATCTGTAACATCTTTCAGATGTGCCTCCCCCAAAATAAACAAAACAAAATAAAACAATTACCATTTGAAAACATAAACACTGCCTCATGTAGACTGAAAGACTATCACATGAATCACACTATCCCCATGTGGTAGAGTGTCTAGTGATTTTAATATCCTTAGTTGCATTTTCTATTGCTAATTGAATTATTCAATATATTATGTTAATGTACTATGAATTTATAAATTCATATATTTGGCTTAATAAAAAAAGTTAGAGCTATTTCTATCAAAATCTATTTAATCAATGTTTATTAAGCATCCTAAATCTTTGGAAAACCAGCCAAATATACAAATAATTACAATGCAATTTAGTGTGAAAATCACATAGCTTGGAATACTACCAGGAATCTTGTTGTATCTACATGAGAAACGAGAAAAGAATTCAAGGAGAAAGTAACATATGAAATGGGTACACAGGCAAGGAATGAGAAATCCGGTATGTACGAGTCACAAATGTGGCTGGAGACATTTTGTAGAGGACCTTTAGCACTTCCCTGAGAAGTTTTTCGGGCAATGAAAATTAGCATGGTTTCCCAAGCACAAGCTCCATGTCCTTTATCCAATTATTAATTGCCAGGAGTCTCTCAGAGTTCTATACTAAAGTTATCTCCCCACTCTTCTTTTTCTATAAGCCTATGAACCCCAAATATATGTCTAGCCCAGACCTCTCTACTCACCTATAAAATCACTTGGCATCTCTCTAATATTCCCCAGGAATCCCACCTACCTCCTCTACGCTCCAACCCTTGCACATCTGCTTCCCACCTTACCCACCTCAGAGGATGGAACCTCTGTTCATACTGCTGCCTAGCAGGAAACCAAGTGTTGATTCCTCACTTCAAATATTCTAAGTTCTGTTAGCCTCCTTTCCTTCCATGCTCCACTGGGAATATAGGGAATAGGAGGTGGTTATCCTTCAGACTACTTTGGCATTGCACAAATCCAGAAGGCACTGCCCCATATTGCTCACATTAGGAATATTGGGGGCTAGAACAGTGCATTGCATACCCTCTATATCCTTATAGTAACTATAGACTACAGGATATCTTTTAAAAAGCCCTTCCTTACCTAGCCTCAGCTTACCTTTCTAGTCCTCTTTCCACTCTCCCCTTCAATGGGAATAATTTCAATACTGTCACTGGAGACTTCCTTTGCATATGCTGCACTCTAGTCCTCACCCTTATTTTTTGTATATTTTTAAAAATGTAAGCCCTGGCTGGTGGCACAGTGGATAAGGGGCTGGCCTGTGAACCCAAAGGTCCCTGTACGATTCCCCAGCCAGAGTACATAACCAGGTTGCAAGCCAGGTCTCCAGCCCAATCTGTAGCTGGAGGCAGGTGAAAGGAAACCATAGATAGGTGTCTCTCTCTCTCCCTCTCTCCTACCCCTCTCTAAAATAAATAAAAGGTTTTAAAAATATTTATTTATTTTATTTTAGAGAGAAGGGAGGGAGGGAGGGAAGGAGACAAACACTGATGTATTTAAGACGCAATGACTGGTTGCCTTTCGCATGCCTCCAACTGGGTACCTGGTCTGCAACTCAGGCATGTGCCCCAAATGAGAATCGAACCAGCAACTTTTGGTTTGCAGGCCAGTGCTCAATCCACTGAGCCACACTAGCCAGGGCTCACCCTTACTCTTTAAAACAATTCTGAGTATTTCTCTAGAAATATTCAGCAGGCAAACAATATATACTAATGAAAATGGATACCCCAAGAACAAGAGGCTTCGGAATTCAAAATCAATTCAGAACATGTCCAACTGCCAAAAGAAGATTTAGGCAGAAAAGGAATATAAGATAACAGCAAGAACCAAAGGCCAATCATAAGAAAAACCAACTTTCACCGAAAGTGAGAGAAACGAAGAAAGCCAAGTGTATGAGCTTCTGTGTGTTATCTCCCCCATCAAGACACTAAACCGATCCAGCATGCACGCCAGTTTCCATGCCTGCTTATCTTGACATCAACCAACTTAGTATGATAGTATTAGGCATGAAAAAGGAGCATAGTTCAATTTTATGTACTATTTTAAAACAAAATGAATCCACAATTACAAATCAAACCTAACCTTGGTAAAAAGTTTAACTGGATCGTATCCAGTTGATTTTGCCCATTCCTTTGTAGAAATACGTTTAATGTCACCATCTTCATTTGATGCTCTGGCTCTGGCTTCAGCTTCTGTTGGTTCCCCTACAAAACAAACTTTTATTTTCAACTATAATAAACATAGAACTAAGGTCTCATCCACCTTTAGGGGGTAAAAGGTTACTCATGGAAGCCAACTGCATATGACACATTATGAGTTTAAGGATAAAAGAAAAAAAACAAAACATGTTCATTGGCATCTTTATTGTACCTGTTACTGAAGGCCACGTGTAGAGCTATTCCAAATAAACACCAGTAATCAGATAATTCCCAACCCTATTTACTAGGTTTGTGAAATTTCTCTGCACCTTCATTTTCTCACCAGTAAAAAGAGACGACCCATTTTTTAAAACGTTGTTTAAAAGATGAAGTAACATGCTATAAGCATATAATCTAGTATCTAGCATTTCCTCTCTATACTATCAATATTAAATTGGCAAAATAAAGGTACTAATAGGAAAACATATTCTAAATAGTTTACTCACAGGAAGCTTCAGGGTCAGCTCTATCAGGAGATACTTCTTGATCAGCATCTTCTTCCCCAAACAACTGACTATAATTTAAAAGTAGTAAATATTTATGTACAACAAAACACTCTAAACAAATGCTTACTTTTCCAACTTTCCTCACAAATAGCTAATTTAGAATAACCCAAATCTTTAGTAAGGATGAGAACAAACAACTGATAAATACTATGTAAACTTAAAAATATGAAACTTATCTATTGATGGTTTGTATCCTAATTTCAACTGCAACATAAGCAAAGCTAAATTTTAGTAAACCTATATTCATTCCTATCATCTAGGCTCTACAAATCTGTATGTTAAAAATCTTTGATCAAGAGACAGGTGAGCAGCTTTTACATTCTAACTTGGATAACATTCTAATGTCAGAATAATGTTTGTAAAGTATCCCTGCAGCTGGCATTCAACAAATGCTGTCATACACTTGCTAGGTGACCAGGTACTGCTCTAGGTGCAGGAAGACTCAGCAATGCATAAGACATTTTTTCATGGTAGTATGTATGACCACTAGAGAGTCTTTCTTTAAAATATTTCATTTATGTACTTACTTATTTTTAGGAAGAGGGGAACAGCAGTGGGGAGAGAAACATCAATGCTGCACCTGGATGGCTTGCCTCTCACAAGACCCCATCTGGGTGCCTGACCTGAAACCTTGGCGTGTGCACTGACTGGGGATCAAACCCATGACCTTTTGGTTCACAGGCTGGTGCCCAATCCACTGAGCCACAGCCGCCAGGGCACCACAGAAGAGTCTTAAGAAACAATATAATATAAAATACTAAACTGAAATTCTCTTTTGTTAATCAGGTTATCCTAAAAGCTCTTTAATTAAAAATACTTACGGGAATATAGTTTTCCAACCTTTCCTCGAACACATGACACAAGAAACTTATTTTAAACAAATCCTTTGTAGCTAAATATAAACAAACCCAAAAGCTACTATTTCAAAGCTAATATATTTCACAAGAAAATGCCCATTTGTTTCTTCAAGTTTCTGTACCAATATGTACCTCCACAATGGCATGTAAAAATTCCTAATGGTTTTCTTCCTCTTATTGCTTATATAGGAATAAGTAATAAGAAAAATCAATTTTTAATTGTTTATATTGCAAATACTCACATAATGGCTTATCATTTGTACATCATTTGTTTTGAGTGTCTGATAGATTTCAATGTATCAATCCTTTCTTTTATGGTTGGCACTTCTTGTCTTGAGAAATTGTTCCCTAACCCTGAAGATAAAGATATCCTCCTCGGCCCTGGCTGGTGTGGCTTGAGCAGCGGCCTGTGAACCCAAGGTTGCTGGTTCAATTCCCAGCCCGGACATGTACCCAGGTTGCAAGCTAGGTCTCCAGCCAGCTTCATAGCTACAGGCAGGTGAAAGGCAACCATATATTAATGTTTCTCTCCCTTTCTTCCTCCCTCCCTCCTCCTCTAATAATAATGAATAAAATCTTTTTTAAAAAATGTCCTGTATCAGAAAGAATTTGTCTTTCACAACTACTTAATCTGCACTTAATTTCTATATGTTGAAGTAGAGAATATAAATTTTCCCTCAATGAGAATGCTAATCTACCTTTTATTTAATCCCTTGTTTCATTGGGACCCATTATGCAACCTCCACTATGAGCTCTGCATTGCCCTAGTCATTTTTCTATCCTTGCACCAGCAACACCCTAAATTATTTTTAGCTTATATTAAATAAATCATGACATCTGTTCTCCAAGAATGTTTTGGTTCCTCTTGGGCTTTATTCTTTCATATAAATTTTAGAATCAGCTGAACAAGTTCCAACAAAATCCCTGATGAAATTTTAATTAGAATTTATTGAATCTATAGATCAATTTGGAGACCTACTAACAATACTGGAATTTATAATCCACAAACACACTCTCTTTTTAGTTGGTGCTTCTTATGTTCTAACAGTCACTACTATATCAGCTTATGTATCTTAAGGTTTATTCTCAGGTACTTTATCCTTTTTGATGCTTCACATTTAGTTATTACTTAATAGTTAGCTATATGCTTTTATAACAAGTTATCTATTTTTGCATTATACTTTCTACCTGCCTGATGTGATTAGAAATGCAATGAATTTTTAACAATCTTTCAGTTGACCATGTTGGTGAACTGTCACTATTTCTATCATTTGTTAATTCTTTCAGGTTTTTAAAATTTATTTTATTCATTTTTTTTAAGAGAGAAGGGCAGGGAGGGAGGAAGAAAGGGTGAGAAACATCAATGTATGGTTGCCTTTCACCTGCCTCCAGCTACGGACCTGGGTGGCGACCTGGCTTGGAACCTGGTTATGTGCCCTGACTGGGAATCGAACCAACGACCTTTGGGTTTGCAGGCCCGCGCCTACCCACTGAGCCACCAGCCAAGGCTTCGAGCTTTTTATGTAAGTTACCTATCTATATTCTTCATTTCCCAATTCTTACCTCTTTATTTTCTTTTTCTTGCTTATTATGCAGGCTAGGAACTTTAATACAACACCAAAAAAAAGTAGCACTGCCCTGACTCAGTGGGCTGGGCATTGTCCAGCAGACCCAAGGATCACAGGCTCAATTCCTGGAAGTGGCACATGACTAGGTTACAGGCTGGGTCCAGATGGGAGGCAACCAATAAATGTATCTCTCTCGCACACCAATGTTTCTCTTTCTTCCTCCCTTCCCCTCTCTGAAAATAAATCTTTTTTTTTAAAAAAAAAAGCAACCTACAAAAATTTCACACACAGTATTTTTTTACTATCGTTACAAAATATTTTTACCTTCATTTTTTAATGTGTTATTTTAAGTATGTTTTTGCATCCCCAAAATACATAGGTTTATATGCATTTAGTTACATACCTGTCTCCAATATCACACTAAGCTTCCTAAATAGTTCATTGTACACAGTGGGCTTGCAATAAATGTTTGCTGAATTTAACTTAATTAAAGAAAGCTATCACAAGAAAGCTACTAAAGTGTCCCTTCACCCTATGTAAAGTAACACCATTAAGTATAATCTCTCCAAGATTTTAAATAAAAATGATCTTATTTTCTACCACCAGTAATAAAATATGGATAGAAATATATATACTCTTACTTGAACAAATACTTTGCCCAAACGATGCAATGAATAGGTTCTGAAGGTGTGTTACGAATTGTACAGCCAGGAAAAGTTCTCTGAGTTGGTTTGGGATGACATTCATAACACTCAGTCACACCCTGAAAAGTCAGAACATGAGAAAAAACCATGATGAGAGTTTATAATAAGGTATCATCGTCACCATTTCATTCATTCATCTCCTTTCCAACTGGGTTGTATACTGTCAAAGAAATTTTAAAATATTAGTAACTCCAAAACCCTTACTTTACAAAAAAGGAACTCTAATATAAAAACTAACTGAATCAACCTTAGTCACTGCTAAGGCTAACCAGATCTCCTCTGACTCCTGGCCCAATGAACATCACTGCTACCAGCCAAATAAAAATTATTGAACCTTAATATCAAATACAAGGCCCTGGCTGGTGGCACAGTGGATAAGGCACCTGCCTGCAAACCCAAAGGTCGCTGGTTCAATTCCCAGCCAGGGCACATAACCAGGTTGCAAGCCACATCTCCAGCCAGGTTCGTGGCTGGGCACAGGTGAAAGGCAACCATACACTGATGTTTCTCCTCTCTGCCTCTCTCCCTTCCCCTGGCTCTGAAAGTGATAAATAAAATCTTAAAAAAAAAAAAATCAAATACAAGAAGTTTACCTTTATCACATCAAAGAAAAAACTACTAGAAAGACATACAGCGTTCCAACCACATCTATCTCAAACTCATTAAACTCAGTTATTTAAGTATTATTCATAGCTTACCTCATTCTCCTAAAAATTAACTGAAAGTGATTATTAATTTCAAGAGCAATACAGATACATGGAAAAATACTAGGTAGTATCAAACCAAATATTCCATTTTGCTGAAGGATACCTTTCAAGTTACCTTATTGTAAGAAATCCCTAGTTTAGAGCACCTGAGACAATTTTTCAAAACCATCAAGTGAATATTTTTCTTTCTCCTTTGCCATTCTGCACCTCGGTTTTAATACATATTAATATCTCAGGATCATGATAATTAGAATTATCCTTCTACTAAGGGTTAAGAACCAAAACCTATAAATATTGTTCCAATATTAACTGTAGCAGGCTTAGGGTTTTCTCTGTAATACCATTTTCTGGGGTCCTTCCAATATGCTTTCTTGGAGGCAGTTATATAGCAAAGAGTTATTCCTTGTAACAGTAAAGAAAGACAATTACCTT
Source organism: Noctilio leporinus (assembly GCA_004026585.1). NCBI lineage: Eukaryota > Metazoa > Chordata > Mammalia > Chiroptera > Noctilionidae > Noctilio > Noctilio leporinus. Next base: position 20,479 of record PVIW01010170.1, read on the forward strand.
AAATTAACCTATGAACAGATCCCGAAGGCCTCCACCAATTTACTTAAATTTAACACACTTTGATATCTACACATCTTTGTAGAATCCTAAATAAGCTTCCAAAAGTAGTTTTCAGTTAAAAGAAAGTAGAACCAACATTTTCAAGATAGGTATACTGATAATGAATAAAAAACAGCAAATTTCAAGTACAGTGTAATTCCTTTTACTTTTAAAATCTGTAAAAATCATTTTTTAAATGTATTTGTTTAGTTTCTTGAAAGAATTAGAAGAAAAAAAGATGTTAAGAGCAAGAGTCACAATGCTAAAATTTTATGAAATTGAGTTTGAGTACATAGATATTTGCTCTATCATTCCCTAGTTTTGTCTAAACGTTTGGAGAAAATCACAAATACACCAAAAATATTTCTCAACATGTCTTCAGATTTATACCCAGAATTTTTTTTTTTTTTTTTTCAAAGGCTAGCACCTTATCCTATGTGCTACCAGCCAGGGCTATACCCAGACTTCTTTAAAAATTAATTTTATTGTTTATGGTATTACAATTGTCCCAATTTTCCCCCTTTGCCCTCTCCCCCACTCCCTCAGACAATCCCACACCATTGTCCATGTCTATGGGTTATGCATACTATGTATGTTCTTTGGCCACTATATTTCCTATGCTGTCCTTCATAGTCCTGTGACTATTCTGTAACCACCAATTTTTCCCTCTTAATCCCTTCACCTGTTCTACCCACCACCCAGACCCTCCTCCAATCTGACAACCATCAAAACATTATTATATCGGCCCTGGCTGGCAGCACAGTGGATAAGGTGCTGGCCTGTGAACCCAAAGGTCGCTAGTTCAATTCTCCAGCCAGGGCACATAATTAGGTCTCCCAGCCAGGTCCGTAGCTGGAGGCAGGTGAAAGGCAACCCATTCGTTGATGTCTCTCTCCCTCTCTCCCTTCCCCTCTCTCTCTAAAAATAATAAATAAAATCTTTAAAAATTTTTTAAATTATCTTTAAGCCCAATCCTGTCCTGTTTCTTCAGATTCAATTGTTAATATGTATTTATTGCTATTTTACTGTTTACACTTTTTATTTTCTTCTTAAAGATCCTTTAACATTTCATATGTTGGTTTTGTGATAGTGAACTCCTTCAGGTTTTTGTCTGAGAAGCTCTTTATCTGTCCTTTGCTTCTAAATGATAGCTTTGCTGGATAATCTTGGTTGTAGGTTCTTGCTTTTCATCACTTGGGAATTTCTTGCCATTCCCTTCTAGCCTGCAAGGTTTCTTGAAAAATCAGCTGACAATTTTAATGGAAACTCCCTTGTAACTAATTGCTATTCTCTCACTGTTTTTAAGGTTCTCTCTGACTTTAACCTATGGAATTTTAATTATCTTGTTTGTGGTGACCTCCTTGGTTTCATCTTGTTTGGGACTCTGCACTTCCTGGACTTGTATATATTCCCTTCACCAAGTTAGGCAAGTTTTCTATTATTATTTTTTTAAATACATTTCCAATTTCTTGCTCTTATTTTCTGGCAACCCATGAGAATGCTGATATGCTTCAAGTTGTCCCAGAGGCTCCTTAAACTATCCTCATTTTTTTTAAAATCTTTTTTCTTCTTGCTGTTCTGATTGGGTATTTTTTTGCTTCCTTATAGTCCAAATCATGAACTTGATTTTTGGTTTCATTTATTCTGTTATTCCCTGTAAATTATTCTTCATTTTAGTGTATCCTTCGTTTCTGACCGATTCTTTACGGTTTCTATGTCTTTTTATGCCATTGAAGTTGTGAGTTTATCTGCTCTTCCCCAAAGTATATTCAGCATCCTTATGACCAGTGTTTTAAACCCTGCGTCTGATAAACTTGCTGATCTCCATTTTGTTTAGTTCTTTTTGTTCTTGAGTGTCACCTGTGGAGGTGGTTGGGTGGTGGTGCTGACATGACCTACAGCTGTCTGCCAGGTGTGCTGGCTCTGGGGCTTTACAGAAGGTGCAGGCCCAAGGTCAGCCACTGTCCATGTTCTGTCCTGGACCAACAGCATAAGCTACAGAGCAAACCTGCAGATGGTTTCTGCATGTGCTGGGCTTGGCGGTACCCACATGAGCCCAAGCTGTGAACCAAGGGAAGCTGCTTGCTGATGGCCACTTATCAAGGCCTATGGAGCTTAGAGGCCAGATGCTGCTTGGTTGAGAAGAGTTAGGAAAATCTGGAGCATGCACCAAACTATTTGCATGGAAAATCCACTGGAAACAGCTGGGTGGGGCCCAAATGTTAAGAGAGGCGAAGCCTCCGGGAATCACCAGAATGGGGCAAACAGTGTAGGCCAAGTTGATGGAGTCTCAGATATGGCATCCACCTGCCAGCTCTGTGGCTGTAGGGGAATGGCTCAGGAAACAAAGTCCTGTATCAGCACTTTTGACTGGGAGAAAGCTGTCCCCCAGCTCTTGCCTCATGCCAGATAATTCAGTTCCTTCTCATATGCCACTGGTGCCTTTCAAGCTGTTTCCCTGGTGTTGAAGCTCAGAGGGAGTGAGTCTGTACAGTCCATGCATGGTCCAGGCAGAGTAACTGCCTGGAAATCTAGCAGTTTCTATCTTCCACAGCCTCAATTTCCACTGGTTTTTACAGCCAGAAGTTACGGGCACTTATTTTCCTAGCACTGAAACCATGGGCTGGAGGGCCTGGTGTGAAGACAGGATCCCTCAGTCCCACGATATCCCTCCTGATTTTTATCTACCACACATTGGTGTGGGATCAGCATGTTCCTATGTGCGTACCCCTCCTACAGTCTCAATGTGGTTTCTGCTTTAATTTCGTAGTTGTAGGACGACTTCCATTCTGCTCAATTTCTGGGGGTTTTGAACAACAGTTGTTGTAGTTTAGTTGTAATTTGATATGGTTGTATGAGGGTGCAAGCTGTGTTTACCTAGGATATCTTAGCTTTCTCTAGACTTCTTTACACAAAATGTAACATTTTAGAACCTTGTTAACCATATATTATTAACTATACCATGAAGCATCTCATATCTACAAAGAATTTTAAAAGGCAAGTATATTATGTTTACCAGTCTGGATTTTAAGGTACAAGATAAACAACTCAAAGTAGCACAGAGATAAAGGAACGCTGCCTATCCTCTTTTGGGGTACATTTATGGCATCCTAAGTTTCACAGGGGCACAAAATTCCTTACGTCCTAGATGTTGAACCATCCATATCATATAAAATCTATGCCCTTCCTTTGTCTGAGGTCCCAAATTAAGGATTTGGAAATTGTGTAAAAAAAGGTTCTTTACCTTTTTGATAGTAGTTACTTGCCCAAGATAACCAGCAGTTCCACTCTCAATAAGAGGGACGTCAGCTGCCAGACACATCCTATTAACATGGTTGCGGGCAGCTGGAAGAAAAATACTAGTTAGCAGGCCTTTAAAGGGGGGAGGGGGTTAGTTAACATTTAATTAGGATGGTATTTACCTAAGGTATTTATTGTTTGTATTTTACATGTAACTTATTAACAGCTACGACCATAGACCATAGTAATACAACTGTTACAGACATTTAAGAAACACATTCACTAATGTAACTTCAAACACAAAGAACTTGTATCACAGCTCTGGCTGGTATGGCTCAGTGGATTGAGTGCCAGCACCAGCTTGAGAACCAAAGGGTTGCTGGTTCAATTTCCAATCAAGGCACATGCCTGGGATGTGGGCTGGGTCTGTGGGTGGGAGTGGGCATGAGGCAACTAATCAATGTCTTTCTCGCACATTGCTCATGCTACTTTGTATGTTATTTATTTTGGTATTTCTGTCCCAAAAGCTTTACAATCTCACTTGACAGGTATACTTTTACATGTGAAAGTAATTACAGGCAAGGAATATTAACTATTTTCATCCCACATTCTAGATACACAGATTTGTTAATAATGACTGGCTATACAATACTAGATTATACGAAACATCACCTCATATTGTGAAAAGTTTTAGTTGTGTGCATCTAATGGAATCCAATCTAATATAGCACCAGGTATACTTCAAGAGCCACACCTTTTGTATTAACTGTGGCATCTTGTTGCCTCATTCTTAAAGCAGTGGTTTTTAGCCCTGATTGCACTTTAGAATCATTTAGGGTACTCTGAAAAAATGACCCTGTTAGTGTGACTGAACTCGTCTTAGGTAAGGTCTAGATGGTGATATTTCTTAGATTTCCACATAAATGAAAGGAGTGACAGTGTTTAAGTGCTGGCATAATCTGAATCAAACATCCATGCATACACCCACCCTATGTAGTCAATCTCTTTAGTATTTTAAGTTTCCTTATAGTACACTTTTTGGTAGACCAGCAAAATATACGACAGCTAAATAAATTCCTGCCTGGAACCAGTTTAAGTTAAAATTACAATCATTTGGCAGATTTAAACCTGATTGTACCTCCCTTAAAGTTCGAACTCACAAGAAAATATTCTGATTAATTCTGAACATGTAAACAGCCTTGCTATGGAGGAAGAAAAATACTTAGAAACTGTTCAGTATTAAAATAATCTCACCTCTGTTATCTAAAGCGTTCATAACCAATATAAATTGTCGAAAAAATTCCACATTATAGTCAGGGCTACAAAGCAAAACAAAACCAAGAAAAGGTCAACAAAACAATGATCCTCAAAGTAAAATACAGGGTCCTGAAAAGCATATTACAATAATAATGGAGAAAAAACAATTAGGAATCTCTTCCATTTACATAGAATTGCCTTTTTCTAAACACCATATGTAGCTTTTAAAGAAATTACTTCCCCCTAATTCCTGTGAGCGGCTACACATCCTTTTGGAAGGCTACCTAGGCCACAAGGGCAAGATTTCCAACTAGCAGAAAGATGGCATGACTTCACTAGTCCCACCAGGCCTCTCTGGGCAGCAAGTGCCTGGGAACACACAAAGAACACATTCCCAGGGTCTGCCTGGCCTCTGGCTTCACCTCACATGGTTAGGATCAGGCAAGGTTCAGGCCCCAAGAGTCCCTGCTTTTAGCAGCACTGAAAAAGCAACACAGGGTAAGGGGGTTATAGGACTATAGGCAGGCTTGTAGAGCAAACATTCAGATAATGAAAAAGAAGCTGGAGACACAAATTCCCTGAGAAAGTATACAACTTCCTCTAATTCCAGACCTAAAATAAGAACTTATTATTTTTAATACCACTTACTTGTGAACTATATACTCTAGGTACAGGATCACTTGAGACCCTATGCTAACACCTCCAAAATGATATATTTACTCTATCTTTACTGAGATCTGCTACCAGAACTACTGCCCCATCACAATTCCCAGTGTTATATTATAGAAGTCATAGACCTAAGAATGAATTATCTTGGAAAGGAAGCTTTAAAACTGCAAAAAATCACAGCTGAAATCAATCAGGAGAGCAAACAATTTAGAAAAGTCTGAATCATCACTAAAAGGATTTTTCAGAGTATCTCTTATTGAAAACAATGTAAGATCCTTTATTAAGTTTTCAAATAACTTATTTAGTATCTTATCTAAATCACTATATATAAACTGTTATAAGACTGTCAATCAACTTAGGTTTACACAAACTACCATATTCTAATTATTCTGGAGAAATCATTTTTAAAAAGCCGCAGGCTCATATATCTGGCTAATAAAAATACCTTATACTTTAAAACTTTAATTAGAAAGTTACAACAAACAATTTTACAACATAATAATTAGAGCATACTTCATGATGCTGTCATGGTAGGCTATGATATTAGCTTTCGGGTAAAACTGCAGTACGCTTTCTTTGGCAACCTGGAAAAACAAGAAACACTAATTTACTAAATTAATATAACATTTCTATCTGTATCTGAAATATACTTATGGCAAACAATACTGTTATTTCACCTAGTTACATAGTCTTATATTAAAAACTAAATAAGTATTAGGCCCTGGCTGATGGCAGAGTAGATAAGGCCCCAGCCTGCAAACCCAAAGGTTGCTGGTTCGATTCCCCAGCCAGGGCACATAATCAGGTCTCCAGACAGGTCTGTAACTGGAGGCAGGCGAAAGGCAATCATACATTGATGTCTCTCTCCCTCTCTCCCTTCCCCTCTCTCTAAAAATAATAAATAAAAATCTAAAAAACAAAAATAACTACAGAAATATTAAAATGTGACAAAATCAAGTTAAAATTAAGCTATATATATTCATAAAATAACAGGAGGGCCACCCTACTCCCATATATAATTCTACAAGAAAAGCATGCTTTAGCAAAAATATAAAACACAGATGTGTCCTTTATTCATTCAACAAATATTTACTGAGCATGTTCTATATACCAAGATCTGTAAGGAAGGCACTGGGTGAGCAAAAGTGACATTAATCAAATAACCATCTAGATAAATGTAGCTACACACTATATGAAATGATACACAGAAAAGTAGAGGTTGTTATGAAAGATCAGGTTTATTCTAAGAGGTTTTAGGATAGTACTCTAGAGAAGGGAACCTAATGGAGAAAAGTACGGGAGTTGCCAAAAAGGCTGGGAGAAAAAGGCAAAGGGAAAAGATGTTGTAAGATCCTGAATCAAAATGAAACATTCACAGAACTAAAAGCCCCAACCAGGTAGAGCATTGTCTACACCAAAGCTGAGGGTTCAATCCCCAGTCAGAGCACATAAAAGAATCAACAAATTAATGCATGGATGAGTGGAACAAATTGATGTTTTTCTTTCTCTAAAAAAAAATTTTTTAAAGATTTTATTTATTATTTTTAGACGGGGTGAAGGGGGAGAGGCAGAGGGGGAGAGAAACGCCAATGTATGGTTGCCTTTCACCTGCCTCCAGCTACAAACTTGGCTGGAGACCTGGCTTGCAACCTGGTTATGTGCCCTGGCTGGAAATCAAACCAGTGACCATTATGTTTGTAGGCTGGCACCTATCCACTGAGCCACCAGCCAGGGCCAGAACAAGTAATTTCCTAAAAAGGAGCTAAAGAAAGGTCAAGATGGCTAGAACCTTTAAGGAAGGCCATCTCCCTTAAAAGGGATAACAGTCCTGGCTGGTGTGATTAGTTGGTTGGGTATAGTCCCACCCAACAAAATATCACTGGATTCCCAGTCAGGGTACATGTTTGGGTTGCAGGTTTAGGTCTTTAATTGGGCTGGTAAGGAAGGCAACCAGCTGATATTTCTACTCTCATCAATGTTTCTTTTTCTTCCTCCCTTCCCTTCTCTCTAAATTAAATAAAGTAAAAAAATAAAATAAAATAAAAAGGGATAGCACAAGCTGTAGCTTCTCTTGCCCCCAAATACAGGAGCAGCCCACCCATCGGGAATGTAGGAAGACAAGGTTCATCATAAGCAAACAATCAGAAATTTAAATAATGAAGGGACACCATTTACAAGATTTGGTAGAGCACTTTCATTTCCTCAGTACACCAAAAGAGGAGGGCACCTTTAGTCCTTTATTCCATCTACCGTTTTTATTCTTCACAATCCTCAGCTAAAAAGATTGCTCCTCTATATTCTTCCTTCTACTAGACATCAAATTAATCTGACATCATAAATAGAAATCCATCAAAGCACAGAAATAAATTAATAAATAGAAATGGTACAAAAAGAATAAAGTTACCTGGGCCTTTGATCTTCCAACATGTTTCTTTTGAAACAAAAATTGCCTGTTGAGGTTGCTGACATCAATAGTATCCAGATCAATCTACAAATGCATAAAACCTAGATAAGTCACCAATTTTCTGGTATGTTTGAGCAACATCACTACTTTCAGCATCCGTAACCAACAACTTTTGATACTGCTTCATTAGTGGAGAAAATGCTTTCTGACCAATACCAAGATTCTTAAACAAAGAATGCATTAAAAATACAAAATATTTAACTTCAGAGATGACTTTCTCAAAAACATTTTTTTTTGCCCTGACTGATATGGCTCAGTGGGCCGAGTGTCATACTGCAAACGAAAAGGTCCCTGGTTTGATTCCCAGCCAGGGTACATGCCTGGGTAGTGAAGTCCGCAGGTAGGGGTGTGTGAAAGGCTTCTCTCTCATTCTCCCTCTCCCACCTTCTCTCTCTCTCTAAAACTAATTAAAATCTTTAAGAACATATTTTTAGGAAAGATGTAAATAAGTTAGTAAATTCCATTATTAGGCCTGGTCAGGTGCTTAGTTGGTTCAAGTGTTGTTTCAGGTTTGTCAAGGTCTCAGGTTTGGCCCACTTCTAGGGCATATACAAGAAACCAACCAGTGAATGCATAAGTAAGTGTAACAACAAATTGAAGTTTCTCTTTTGCTAATATAAATTAATCCATATTGAAAATGCATTCTATAATTCATCTCTACCAACATAATCTTTCAATCCACATATTAGATTTAACTGTTTTTTTTTTCTTAAATAATACCTGGTAAACAAATGAATTTAATTTTTGCTAATTTTTCAATTAAAAAATCTTCACATACACAACTTCTTTTACAATTATTTCCTGAGGACTGTATTGAAAAATTTCTACACAAGATTTTAAGTGTCATGTTTTAAGTCACATCTAATTGCTGCTCAAAAGCAAAAACAAGTCACTTTCATTTCATTTTAGTAAATTTATATGCAGAGTAATTAAATGTTCTACTTGTGAAACATTGTAATGGTTTGGGTTACCATTGTGAAAACCATCAAAACAGATAATCACCTCAACAACTTTTTATTTGTACTTTCAAAACTTACCACAAAAATTTGAATTAAAAAAATTTACTACTAAAGTTAAACCAAGTAAGAAAGGATCAGCATTTATTTTCAGGTGCCCAAATTCACTGTCTTGTCTATTCCAAAAATGGTTCTTTTAAATAAGTATCAGCTGTTATCAGGGAAGGCACAACCATATTTGCGTTTGTGGTACAGAAGTGAATGGGAAGACAAACCCTACAAAAAGCCAAAGGGAAAATTTGCGTACATTGTTCCCCCCATCACTTAATTATTAGCTCAGACATTTTCTTTTTTTCCATTTCATGTTTCCACTACATCTTCAAGACATTTTAAACTCACATCCAATTCCAGGCAACATCTCTAATTTCTAAAAAGTTTGATAGAAATAACGATTTAAAATTAGTCACTGTAAATCTACGCAAAAGTTAAGATCCTAACACGTTTGATGAAACAAGCAAGTGTGTGTTATCTATGGTAACAGTCATTGAGTCGCATTTATTGCACCCAAAGAAAGCAGAAAACTCCCCAAAGGAGTTTTGTCACTTGCTTCATGAACCAAGGTAAATTAGTAAACCCCGCTGCATCTCATTTTTCTTCCCATCTGTTAAAAACAAAATGTGGTGAAAGTGGCGTTTGCATCCAGTGATAGTTAAGATGAAATGCGTTAACGCGAGCAAACCCCTCAGGACCTCACCAGGCTCGGGACCGGCGTCCCCTGGAGAGTATGACCGCCACCCTCCGCTCTGGACCATTATTTCTGAGTTCAGGGGGCCCTGATTTAAATACTCACAACGTGCACTCGAAATTCAACCACCTCCTGCCTTCCGTTAAAGCTAGGGACTGCTTCACAGCGGGAAGACAAGAGGCCGCTTCTACACCCGAAAGACGCCACAAACTGGCGCTGCCCCGGAGGCGGCGGCCGTCCCGCCGCCGGACGCCCGGAAGACCCGGGCCCGCGGCCTCCTCGGTGTCCCGAGCAGGCCCAGCGAGAGGTGAGGCCCTACCCATCCCCGCTGAAAAGCTTTCGCTGTTCGGCCGGGCCCCTGGGGCCCCTGGGCCTGACGTCGCACCCCAACTCCGTCCCCGACCCCCCGGTCAGGCACCACGGCCCACCATTCAGCCGCGCGCAAGCCGGGCCCTCACCAGATCGATGTGGGTGAACCCGGTGAGCACGAGGTTCTTGAGGAGCTCACAGCCGATGCCGCCCGCTCCCACCACCAGCACACGGCCCCCGGCCACTGCCTCGGCCAGCTCCCGGGGTAGCCCCCGAGACAGAGCCATGGTAGAATAACCACGAGCCGCGACGGAGGTGGAGGCGGGAGAATTGAGCCGCGCCCGGAAACGGGTGGGGGAAGGGCGACCCGACTTCCGTTTCTGCGCACTGAGGCCTCCAGTCGCCGCCAGGTGCGGGCGGCCTGGGGCCTGGTGAGTGGGCGCCTGGTGCCGGGGCTGGGCCGAGCCGAGAGCCGGAGGTCTGTTACACCGGGCCCTGTTACGCCTGGCCGGTCGTGCGTTCTTTTTCTTTTTCAAAAAAATTTTTTTAGAAACAGGATACAGGAGGGAGAAAGGGAGAGAAACGTCCATTGGTTACTTGGACGAGGACCTGGCCCCGATAACCCAGATATGTGCCGGACAGGAAACGAACCGGCCACCTTTCACTTCGCCTGAGGATGTCCAATCCACTGAGTCACATCGGTCAGGGCTGGTCGTGTTCTCTACGTACATCCAGCCCCACTATCAAATATATATATATAAGTATATATATATTTATATATATATATATGAGTGCCTGTTCACACCTTTTGCATATATATATGCACTCATAAAGAATACGAAAGGAGGCCCTGGCTGGTAGCACAGTGGTTAAGGAGCCGGCCTGCGAACCCAAAGGTCGTAGGTTCGATTCCCCAGCCAGGGCACATAACCAGGTTGCAAACCAGGTCTCCAGTCAGGTCTGTGGTTGGAGGCAGGTGAAAAGCAACCATACATTGATGTCTCTCTCCCTCTCTGCCTCTCTCCCTTCCCCTCTTTCTAAAAATAATGAAATAAAATCTTTAAAAAAAAAAAAAAAAAAAAGAATACGAAAGGACAGTCAAGCATATTGAAATTAAATCAAATGCCAAATTGTATTTGAATTATTTTTAGCTATTAAACCAGCAAAAAGTCGGCAGGGGGTTTGGGGTGGTTGGGTGACAAGGCTGAGAGATAAAAGTAGTACAAATTTGGTAGTTACAAAAATGTCAGAAGGATGTAAAGTACAGCATAAAGATTATAGCGAATGGGCCTGGCTGATGGCACAGTGGATAAAGTGCTGGCCAGTGAACCCAAAGGTTGGTGGTTCGATTCCCAGTCAGGGCATGTAACCAGATTGCAAGCCAGGTCTCCAGCCAGGCCTGTAGCTGGAGGCAGATGAAAAGCAACCACACAGATGCTTACCTCCTTTTCTTCCTCCCTCCCTGCCCTTCTCTCTGAAAATGGTGAATAAAATCTTTAAAAAAAAATTTTTTTTTATCTTCCTCTACTACAGCTATCAGTCTGTTCCTGTTTCCATGTTTCTGGTTCTGTTTTTCTCCTTAGTTTATTTGTTTATACAAATAAACAAATAGACTTGGTGATTAATACATGTACATAGAAAGCTACTTTTGACTCTTTAACCAGTAATGGATTTCATGTAACTCTCCTTATGTCTGCTCTTAACCTGTGTATAAAATAAGCTGCAAAAACTGCCATCCTCTGGAGCATTTTTTTTAGTCTGAGATTTTGCTCAGACTAAATAAACCTTAGTTTATTTGTTACATGGTACTTGTCTTTGACCCAGTGGCTTAGTTCATTTAGTGTTAATACTCTCCAGTTGCATCCACACTGTTGCAAGAGGTAGGAGTTCCCTTCTACTCTGTAGTACTCCATTGTGTAAATTACCAGTTTTTTAATCCACTCGTCTACTGATGGGTACTTGGGCTGTTTCCAGCACTTAGCTAAAAATATGGAACGCTTCACAAATTTGCATGTCATCCTTGTGCAGGGCCATGCTAATCTTTGGATCGTTTCAATTTTAGTGTATGTGCTGCTGAAATGAGCACTCTTCTTTAAAGTTTTGCGTAATTCCCAAATGCTAATGCTCCTTCCTTAAATAAAATTTTAATTTTAAAATCGCAAAAAAATTATCCAACTACTGACAAGAAAGTATATGTAATGAGAGGTGCTAAATATTACTACAATCCCAATCATAAACAATATTGATATGTGCATCAAATCAACATATTATACACTTTAAGTTTACACAATATATGACAAATATATTTATTTAAAAAATTATTAGCCTTGACCGAATAACCCCAATTAGTTAGGTTATTGTCCCAATTTGCCAAGTTTGCAAGTTTGATCCCCAAGTCAAGGCACATACAAGAAATGAATGCATAAATAAGTGGTATAAATCGATGCTTCTAAAATCAATTAAAAATTATAAGAGAAGCCCTGGCTGGTGGCACAGTGGATAAGGCACTGGCCTGTGAACACAAAAGTCATTGGTTCGATTCCCCAGCTAAGGCACATAACCAGGCTGCAAGCCAGGTCTCCAGCCAGGTTTGTAGCTGGAGGCAGGTGAAAGGCAACCATAACATTGATGTCTCTCTCCCTCTTTGTCTCTCTCCCTTCCCCTCTCTCTAAAAATAATAAACTTTTTTTAAAATTGTAAGAGAAAAGGTAGAAATGGAAAACAGAAAAACACTTTTGACTCGTGGTCTTTCTCATCAACTGCTTGGTTCATCTTCTATCACACCAAGTTGATTTATGAGGAATACCTAGCCTGTTGCTCTGATGCGTTAGGTGCAGTGTTCAAGCGCCCAACAGAGTGGGGGGGTGGGGGACACCCTGCACAGCGGGTTACTGACGCTGCTTTCCTACTATTGGGCTGGCTCTCACAAAGGCCCCACCCTGGCAGCTGAAGCTAAGAGGCCCTCCACAGGACGCTGCTTACTTCTCTCCAGACACTCCGGGAATGGCAGCCACCTTCCTCAGCTTTTCTCCTGCCTCCAGCTTCTTCCCCTGGGTCTAGGCTGGGTGGGCTGGACACCTAACTTTTCTTTTCCTTTCTTTTTAAAGATTTTATTATTTACTTAAAGAGGGGGAGGGAGAAAGACAGGGAGAGAAATATGAATGTGTGGGTGCCTCTCATCTCCCATGTCCTCAACCAGGGACCTGGCCCACAACCCAGGCATGTGACCTGACTGGGAATCGAACCAGCAACCCTTTGGTTTGTGGGCTTTGACTGAGTCCACTGAGCCACACCAGCCAGGGTGAAGGTCTTTGCTTTTCTTTGTGAATGTGTGTGTGTGTTTGTGTGTGTACGTATGTAAAGTGTAAAACAGTTGCCCACCAAATTCAAATAGGTTATGAATACAGGAGGTGAAAGCTTAAAAGCTCACCCATACCCCTATCCTATTCCCTTGCTGGCCTTTGTCTTTCTAGATCTGGAGTTTTACATAGCAATATGCAATTTTACATTTAAATGGGTTTACACTGGACTTCCATTATCTTTCAGCCTTAACAACGTGTAACAACTCTACCCTTGTTTACTGTGCCTGATACCCTCTCATAACCAGCTTCTCCCAGACCTCCCAAAATCTTTTTTATTTAGCTGAAGAACGTATTTAAGGTGATGGCTTGGATCATGCCTGGGAGTTACTGTTTTCCTCGGTCTCTCCCATGTAGTCAGCAGGTATACATGTTATTAAATCTGTTTTTCTTTTATTAATCTTTTACTTTTTAAAAATATTCCCTGGCTGTGGCACAGTGGATAAGGCACTGGCCTGCGAATCCAAAGACTACTGGTTTGATTCTCAGCCAGGTCTCTAGCCAGGTCCTTAGCTGGAAGCAGGTGAAAGGCAACCATACAGAGATGTCTTTCTCCCTCTCTCCCTACCCCACTCCCTAAAAATAATAAATAAAAAATTTTAAAAAGTTTTATATTTTAAAAAGAAAAAAAAAAAAAAAAGAATATACTTAAAGTAAAAAAAAAAAAAAAAAAAAAGAATGGAAAGAGGATGAAACCAGGAAAAGGCCATGTTTGGGCTGCCCGTCACTACCAGAACGAGTAGAGACAAGAATTAAATCTGTATGGATGCTTTGTTCAGATGACCAGCAATCTCAGAAGACAGCAGGTTATGTATCCTAAAAGACCATCTTACATGTTATCTCAAGCCAACATTTTCTTATAAGAACCGGGTAGGTAAGGGGTTTGAAATTCAGGAAAAGGTTAATCAGATAAAAGCTGCAGTCCTGCAACTTTCCTAGCATGCTTTCATCTGCAGACTGGTGAAGATTTATCTTTCTCCTCTGGGAATATTCCCTCCCTGAAGCGCAATGGCTCAGATACCATCTTGACCACCTGCAATCCTCATGGGGCACAGAGGTAGAATTGCTTGTGGGTCTCCCGCAGTCAGGGTAGGTCCAGTCATACATTCCAGTTTCTGGAAAAGTAGCTTTCTATGTACATGTATTAATCACCAAGTCTATTAACTATATAACTGAAGCTAAAAAATGGGCAACTCTGAAGTTCCCCCATCAAGGAGAAATTGGAAAAGTAGATGGCTGGATGGAAGGACAATGTCCAGAACTCAGTAAGGGCAAGCTTCTGGTGTTACTCCAAGGGCAGAAGGTAGTGTCAACTTAAGAGATGTCCAAACCTGTAGAGAATTTTACGAATTTAAATAGTCAACAGAGAGCAAAATCTCAGACTAAAAAAAATGCTCCAGAGGATGGCAGTTTTTGCAGCTTATTTTATACACAGGATAAGAGCAGACATAAGGAGGGTTACATGAAATCCAATACTGATTAAAGAGTCAAGAGAAAGCAAAGTGGGGAAAAAAAACCCTATTTCTTTACATTGGTGGGTATAGGACAGTTAATAATTAACACTGACAGCACACAGAGATGGTGTGGGGTTCCGTGGTCTGAAACTCTGGTGCCAAGGTTGTGACTTGAGAGGTCTGGAAAAGATTACTCTCAGGTTTCAAAGGTGTTATCTTACAAAAAGACAATAGACCAGCTTAAGGTAGAGTGACCTTTGTTAAAGAAGCTAACAGCCTAGGATGTGACTATCCACCATGATTCATTTTAGTTAGGAAGTTTTAAATTTTATGTTCAGACCATCCTGTGGGGTTACTTTCAGTCCCTGAGTTTTGTAAGGCCGATACACGGGACCCCCCTGAGTTTGTCAGGTTTAGTGTGGGGCCTTTTTAGTCCACAGTAGGACTGGGTGAGTGCAAGAGCCTAGGCAGGAGTCGAGGAACATAGGGCAGATATAAACAGCTGGTGTCACAGGATGGGAGCCTGAAGCAGCTGGAGCAGAGGGAGTGGCCTGATCTGTCAGTATCCAGGGACCACAACAGGGTCCAGGGAGGTGCAGTGGCAGCGCGTGTAATTAGAGGCTGACAACTGCTCACGGCTCTTCAGCTGCTCTTCCTCCTAGATGCCCACCATTGCCTGTGCAGGGGATGCCTGCCCTCTGAAGCTACAGAGGAGCCTCGGTCCAAGCTTCCACTATGGAGAAAGGCCACGGACCCTGGAAGGGTAGATGAACCCACAGCCAGGAAGTTCTAAACCTCATTTCAGTCCCAGCATGGTGCCCAAAAGTGAGACAACACTTAAAAATGAGAGTGAATAACTTGTAAGTCAAATTAAGTAAAAACATTAAAATTTGTTTTCATTTATATAAATAAGAGGGAAATATTCTACTTTAATAATAATTCATCTGGGTCTTCTTGTACAAAACAAAATTCTTCCATGGCAGTCTGCTGATTCTGAGGCCAGCAACTCTTCTCACATGTGTAAATTAGAACTGTTCCAAATTCCACAGAAAGACCTGAAAAATATAACATCTTCAGGATTCCAGCAAAGAATAAATGTTATGAGAAACACACAATATTTGAGTTTGTTTAGTGGATAAAGTCCCGACACTTCTTAGCTTTGCATTCCAGCTCTACACACCTGCAGTGAGTGACTTCACCTCTCTACAATACCGATTCTGTCTGTCATGATGATAAGATTGTTGTCAGGGGAATTAAGTAAATTCATGTAAGATACTTATTATAAAGCCTGGCATATCTTATGTCAAATAAAGAGGTTAAGCAATGACTATCTGTTATCACAGAAGGAAAGAAATGTCTTGGTATCAGGATAACTGGTGTTGTTACAGGTAGGTAGTCATTTTACCTTACAAGCTGAAAAATACAGTATGTAAAGCAAAAAGTGCTTACTAACTTCAGTTACAATACAGTCACACACTTTACCATAGTAAATGACCACTGGTGACGAAAAGCAGATTTAACAGGAGAATATACTTTAAATATAAAAACAAATCTAAACAAGTCTTCCTTACAGCTGTCTAGACTATCTGTCATTGAGTATCACTTAAAAATCTCATTCTGGGCTCTCTTCCTCGAGGATGCCTGGATAATTGAGCTGTGTTGCCTGTGTTTTCCAGAGGAAGGTATTCTGGATGGGAAGGAACACTGGGCATTGCCTAGCATGGGGCTGGCCTGACAGGGCATGGCAGGGTTATTTTTTTTTTCCAATGTTCCAGAGGGGACAACCTCTGAGGCAGAAGCCTACCATTTTTTTCAGAATTATGTAACTTTTGTATCTTATGGTTGGTTTGTTTTCATTGCTTTTTCAATTTTTCTTTATTTGTAAAGTTTTTTGTTTGTTAAGAGAGAGGGAAAGGGAGGGAGGAAGAGAGGGAGAGAAACATCAGTGTATGGTTGCCTTTTGCATGCCTCCAGCTGGGGACCTGACTGGAGACCTAGCCCACAACCCAAACATGTGCCCTGACTGGGAAATGAACTGGCCACCCTTTGGTTTGCAGGCCAGTGCTCAATCCACTGAGCCACACCAGTCAGGACTTGCACCTTATGTTGTTTTAGCCTGTAAACTAAAGCTGTAGTTTACAAACTTTCCATAACATATAACATAATTAAAACTGGGGGAATGATAGGAGAACTGAGGTGTTCAAAGAATTTAGCCTTAATTGATAGCCTTAAGTGATTATGCATGTGGAAAGCTGTTATTCTGAAATTGAGAAGCTTTTGAATAAAGGCTTCTTTCTTTTATCACTTATATACCAGATCTGTCCCGAAAGTAATGAGCCAATGTCAATATAATTAAAAAATAGTTCATGTGATCAATACTTTCAGGACAGACTTCATATATGTATATGTGTATGTATCATTTTAACAGAACACACAACCTCCAAGAAAGGATTCAGACAAAATACAGACAATAAATCCTCAGTGTTTATAGAAATTTATCAATGGATGATGTCATGAAGAATGGTACCAAGAAAACATGACCAACAACTCCTGCTAGTAACAGGCAGATAGGAGATGATGAGGTAAGTGGTTTGAAGCAGTCAGGGGAAAAATTTTTTTTTAAATATAGGCAGGGAACCCTGGCTGCTGTGGCTCAGTGGATAGAGCACCAGCCTGCAAACCTAAAGGTCAACTGGTTGGATTCCTAGTCAGGGCATGTGTCTGGGTTGCAGGTCAGATCCCTGGTTGGGGGCATCTGAGAGGCAGCCCAACTGATGTTTCTCTCCCTCTCTGTCTCCTTCCCTTCCCCTCTCTCTGAAAATAAGTAAAATCTTAAAAAAAAAAAAAAATGTAGACAGGGATAATGGAAATAAAATGAAAAAAGCCAAAATGATTTGGGAGAAATAACCTGTACTTGAAATAATTTCTAACAACAATGTGCAACATTTGCCAAGGTCATTTGCCGAGGGCAGAAAAAAGCTGCAGCCTCAGAACTAGTAACTACCAGGACAGGGGAAAAGTACAAGAAGTAAAATACCAAGGGCCGTGGCTGGTGGCACAGTGGATAAGGTTCCGACCTGTGAACCCAAAGGTCACTGTTTCAATTCCCAGCCAGGTTGCAAGCCAGGTCTCGAGCCAGGTCTGCAGCTAAAGGCTGGTGAAAGGCAACCATACATTGATGCTTCTCTCCCTCTCTGCGTCTCTCCCTTTCCCCTCTCTCTAAAAATAAATAAAATGTTTAAAAAAAAAAAAAAAGAAAAGAAAAAAGAAATAAAATACCCCGTATCTCAGTAGTGTACATGAAGCCTGAGCTCAGAGACCAGTCACAGTTGGGAGGTGAGGGCAGGGTTAGAGAAAGAGGGAATTTTTGAAAGTAAAAACAGCCCCATTACACATCTAATGAAAGATATCATAAACCACAAGGAATAGAAAAGACAGATGAAATCTAATTATAGGCAGAAAGGAAAGACTCGAGGGAACCACATGAATGCAGAGGTAAAGGAAAAAGATATTAACATAGATTTGAAAAGAGAAAGGTAACGAAAGCAGCTTGTGTTTTTTCAGGGGAAAAGCTACAAATGCAACAAAAAACAAACTCAAAAATTAAAAGGAATAAAAACTAATTGTATTGGTCTGAAAACCCATCTAGTCCCATGATAAAGGATTATAGAACAAAGAGGGAGCAAGAGGTAACCAATTTAGTGACAACTTACTGAGTAAAAAAAATTTTACAGGTATCCCAGCATAAAAGTCAATTACAAGGGGGAAACAGAGGCTACCCTCAGACTTCTACAAGGCAATATTCAAATCCAAAAGATATCTATATAAAGGTGAAAGATCTGCCCTGGCTAGGGTGGCTCAGTGGATTGAACCACAGGTAACCCTGTGAACCAAAGGGTTACCGGTTCAACTCCCAGTCATGGCACATGCCTGGGT
Source organism: Noctilio leporinus (assembly GCA_004026585.1). Taxonomy (NCBI): domain Eukaryota; kingdom Metazoa; phylum Chordata; class Mammalia; order Chiroptera; family Noctilionidae; genus Noctilio; species Noctilio leporinus. Next base: position 38,907 of record PVIW01010170.1, read on the forward strand.
TTTTAGTCCAGGTCCCCAGTTGGGGGCTTGTGAGAAGCAACAACACATTGATGTTTCTCTCCCTTTCTCCCTCCCTTTCCCCTTCTCTAAAAATAAATAAATAAAATCTTAAAAAAAAAAAAAAAAAAAAAAGGCAAGAAGTAAAAGAACTGGTGGGCTCTTGGCTCTCACTATAAAGTGACAGCACGACCTACACTGTTCTGAAAAGTGGGGCTTAAGAATTTTACACATGGTTGTCCCTTCAAATACAAACTAGCATATATGTATATATTTTAAAAATTATTGTTTTGAGCCCTGGCTGGTAGCACAGTGGATAAGGCGCCGGCCTGCGAACCCAAAGGTCGCAGGTTCGATTCCCCAGCCAGGGCACATAACCAGGTTGCAAGCCAGGTCTCCAATCAGGTCTATGGCTGGAGGCAGGTGAAACGCAACCATACATTGATGTCTCTCTCCCTCTCTGCCTCTCTCCCTTCCCCTCCTTCTAAAAATGATGAAATAAAATCTTAAAAAAAAAAAATGAAACAATACACAAAGCTTTTTCAAAATTTTAAACCACCAATGATAATGAGAAATCAAACTCTCCTTTGTGGCCCACAGCAACACAAACTTGTACAAACCTTTTAAGTAGCAAAACCTAGATAAAACTTACATATATAGCTATTAAAAGGAATTAAAAAAAAAAAATAGGGACAGGCCTGGCTGGTGGCACAGTGGATAAGGCACCGGCCTACGAACCCAAAGGTCATTGGTTCAATTCCCAGCCAGGGCACATAATCAGGTTGCAAGCCAGGTCTCCAGCCAGATCCGCAGCTGGAGACAGGCAAAAGGCAACCACACATCAATGTCTCTCTCCCTCTCTGCCTCTCTCCCTAAAAATAATAAATAAAATCTTAAAAAAAAAATAGGGACAGGAACTTCTTTAACCTGATAAAGAGCATTTACAAAAAACCTACAGTTAACAGGTAACTTAATGATTAAAGACTACTTAATTCCTATTGTCAGAAATATGAAAAGGGGGGAAAGGGTGGGTGGGGAGGGGGACAGAGGGGAGCAAAAAAGGGATGGATGTAATACAACAACAATAAAATTAAAAGAAAAAAAAAAGAAAGAAATATGAAAAGGATGTCTGCTTTCATTATTTATATTCGACATTGTATTGGAGATTGTAGTCAGTACAATAGGACCAAAAATTAAAAAATAATAAAAAACAAAGAAAAGGATGAAGTAAAAATGTCTTCATTCTCAAATGAATGTTTAAAACCTGATATAATCAACAAAAACATCAACAGAACTTTCGTGCAGGGCATAAGATCAATATACAAAATCACTTGTGGGAGTCATATTAAGGAAGGTGGCAGAACAGGAAGCTCCAGAAACCTTACTCTGCATGCATGTGCCACTGCACTGGCTGAGCCACCTGAAGCAATTACTGTGGAGCGCTGGGATCTAGTCAAATACTTTATCTGACAGGGGGAAGTGATTAAAAGAGGCTGGTGAACTTCCGGTATTTTCCCTGTTCCCTTCCGCACCTAGCTACTAACCTACATCCAAGAAATTCAACAAACTTCAAGCAGGAAAAATTGAAAAGGACACACCAACCAGGCACATTATAGTCAAAATGTTAAACCTCAAAGACAGAGATAATTTTGAAAGAAGATAAAAGTAACTAGCTAAATAAAAGACATCCTCATTAAGATTTTTTCCCTAAGATTTAATAGCTCATTGCCCTGACCAGTGTGGGTCAGTGGGATGGACGTCATCCTGCAAAGCTAAGGATCCAAATTCCATCCCTGGTTCAGGGAACAAGCCTGGGTTTCAAGTTCCTTCCCTGGGCTGGGCAAATACAAGAAGCAACTTGATTGATGTTTCTCTTCCTCTTTCTCACCCCCTTCCCCTCTCTTTAAAAAGATATATAAAGTATTTTTAAAACAGATTTAACAGATTTCTCAGAAACCAGTAAGGCTAGGAAGCAGTAGGATGACATATCTAAAGTCCTGAAAGAAAAAGAGTGTACACCAAGAATTGTATACGTGCAAAACTATCCTGAAAAATGAAGGACAATCAGCCCTGGTTGGTACAGCTCAGTGATTTGGCCCTGGCCTACAAACCCAAAGGTTACTGGGTGGATGCCCAGCCAGGGCACATAACCAGGTTGCAAGCCAGGTCTCCAGCCAGGTCCTTAGCTGGAGGCAAGTGAAAGGCAACCATACACTGACGCTTCTCTCCCTTTCTTCCTGTCTTCCTGCCCTTCTCTCTGAAAATGGTGAATAAAATCTTTAAAAAACAAATAAAACAGGACAATTAACATATCATTAGATTTTTTAAAAGCTGAAGGAGGTTATTACAAAATGCTAAAAGGAATTCTGTCAGTTGAAATTACAAGACATCAGACAGTAACTAAAAGATTAAAAAAAAAAAAAAAAACAGGAAGGGGAGCAAAAAGGGGATGGATCTAATACAATAACAATAAAATTTAAAGGAAAAAAAAAAAAAAGAGGAACACTAGCAAAAGTAACTTCATAAAAATCAGCCCTGTTTTATATACTTTTGGTTTAGCATTTAACTTCTTTTTCCTACGTGATTTAAAAACCAAATGCATAAAATAATGATTAACCTATGTTAATAGACATATAAAATATAAATAAATATATAATCTGTCACAAACAATAGAAGGAAGGAATATATAGAAGCAGAGTGTATACTACTGAAACAAAGTTCGCATTATTCAAACTAGAAGGCTATAATTTTAAGATGTTAATTGTAATCCCCAAAGTAATCACTAATAACTAAAAAAAAAATCAGAAAATGAAAGAAGGGGGTATAAATGGTATACTACCATTTATAGAAAATCACCTAAATATAAAAGGAATGGGAATGGACAAACTCCTAGAAACAGTCTACCAAAATTTTCTCAAGAAAGAACAGAAAATTTGAATAGATGTATAACTAACTAGTAAGGAGATGGACTCAGTAATCAAAAACCTCCCAAGAAAGAAAAGCCAAGGACTAGATAGTTTAACTAGCAAATATTACAAAAACATTTTAAAGAGTTATAACTATCAATCCTTCTTAAACTCTCTAAAAAAACTAAAGAGAACGAAATACTAACTTATTCTATGAGGCTAGCATTACCCTAATACCAACCCCAGACTAAGAATACTACAAGAAAAAGAAAACTATAGACCAATATCCCTTATACATATAGATGCAAAACTCCTCAATAAAATATCAGCAAACCAAATCCAGGATCTTATTAAAGCTTTATACACCATAGCCAAACAGGATTTATCCCAAGAATGCATAGTTGGTTAAACATATGAAAATCAATGTGATATACCACATTAATAGAATGAACAGAACTATGTGATCATCTCAATGAATGCAGAAAGCATCTGAAAACATTCAATACCCTGCAGTGATAAAAATCACTCGGTAACTAGTAATTGATGGGAAATTCCTCAATTTAACAAGTCTTCAAAGCTAACTTAATATTCAATGGTGAAAAACTGAAAGCTTTTCCCCCGAAGATGGAAAACAGGACAAGGATGACCACCTTGCCACTTGAATTCAACACAGAAATTCTAGACAGAACAATAAGACAAGAAAAAGAAATAAAAAAGCATCTCAATGGAAAGAAGTAAAATGATCTGTTTCAGCTGACTTGATCTTATATGCAAAACCCCTAAAGAATCCATACCAAAAATTTAGTTTCATATATTTTTCTCTACTATTTTAGTATTCTCCTTTGAAAACTCTGCTGTGGCCTTTATATTTTCCTTTCTTCTGCCAACTTTAGTTAGTTGGTCTTCACCTGCTAGCTCCTTAAGGTGTACAATAAGATCAATAATTTGAGATCTTTCTTTAATTGTTTTCTAATTTTAACACCTTTAAAAATATTTTTTTTATTATTTTCAGAGAGAGGGGAAGGGAGAGAGACATCAATGTATGGTTGCCTTTCGCCTGCCTCCAGCTCCAGACCTGGTTGGAGAACTGGCTTGCAACCTGATTATGTTCCCTGGCTGGGGAACCTTTGGGTTCGCAGGCAAGCACCTTATCCACTGTACCACCAGCCATGGCTTCTTTCTTTGTTTTTAATTTATGTGTTTACAAGCTTTTTCCTCTTAGCACTGCTTTCACTTCCTCTGTAAATATATTCAACAAAGTTAGAGAACACAATCAACACACCCATATTAGTTCTATTTTTCTAAGCTTGCAATGAACAATCCTGAATTTTTTAAACAGCCAACAATTTATAATAGCATGAAAAATAATAAAATACTTAGTAATAAATTTAACAAATGAGGCAAAAGACATGTACACTAAAAACTACAAAACTGTTGAAGGAAATTAAGGACACCACAAATAAATGGAAAGACACCCCACTGTTCATAAGAAGAAATAATATTATTGTTAATAATAACAATACAACACTATGAAGACAGAAAATCTAAGCAGACCACTAAGAAGTAGAAACAAACAAGAACCACCTAAAATGGGGAGACAAAGAAACAACACGCCATTGAAAGGAAAAGAGGAATCCCCAGAAAGAATGATAAATGAAATAGAGGCAAGCAAACTATCAGACATGGAATTAAAAATAATGATTATACTGAAGCTCAATGAGCTCAGTGAGCTCAAAGGAAACTACAACTCCAAGGGAACTATGAGGAACTCCAGGGGAACTACAAGGAACTTACTGAGAACTACACCAGCATTAAAAAGAACATAGAAACTATCAATAAGAGCCAGGAGGACGGTAAAGCCCACAGGTTCTGGCTCCACCTGGACCAATCAGAAATCATAAAGGGGGAACAGACACCTAAAACCTTTCTTTATTAATATTGATTTCTCTTTGTCTTGTGACTTTCTCCCCCCACCCCTCTTTTTTTTTCTTTTCTTTTCTCTTTCTTTTTCTGTTTCTTTTCTCCCTGATAAAACCCACTGGTCCTGGCTCCACCTGGACGAAACAGAGACCATAAAGGGTGAACAGACACCTAAACCTTTTCTTTATTAATATTGATTTCTCTTTCTCTTGTGACTTTCACCCTTTTTTTTTTTTTTTTTTTCCCTCTGCTAAAAGCCCTCAGGTCCAGGCTCCATCTGGACCAGTCAGGGATTATTAAGGGTGAACAGCCATCTAAACCCTTTCTTCTTCTTTTTTTTTTTTTTTAAAGATTTCATTTCATTATTTTTTAGAAAGAGGGGAAGGGAGAGAGGCAGAGAGGGAGAGAGACATCAATGTATGGTTGCATTTCACCTGCCTCCAGCTACACACCTGACTGGAGACCTGGTTTGCAACCTGGTTATGTGCCCTGGCTGGGGAATCGAACTTGTGACCTTTGGGTTCGCAGGCCGGCGCCTTATCCACTGTGCTACCAGCCAGGGTAAACCCTTTCTTCTTCTTATTATTATCGTTTTTATTTCTTTTTTCCTTTTGCATTTTTTTTTGTTTCGTTTGGTCTGGTTTGGTTTTTTTTTTTTTTTTTTTAACTTTATTGTTGTTGTATTACATCCATCCCCTTTTTGCTCCCCTCTGTCCCCCTCCCCACCCACCCATTCCCCCCAGAGTCAATCCCACCTGTCATCCATGTCCATGGTTCCTTTATACTAGGTTCTTGTCTAAACTGCTCCCCTTCCTTGCCTCTGCCTCCCCCCTCCCCCCAAGTCCCTTCCCCCTGACCAGGCAGTGAGTTCTTAAGTGTGACAACAAAAGCATAGGTAATAAAAGAAAAAAAATAGATAAATGAACTTCTTAAATATTAAAAACTTTTGTGTTAGACTCTCACTACAAGCCTCAAGTTTGATACTATATAGTTTATTTTAAAAATTCTGTGGTATTATGTAAATATTTTCTGTATTTTTGGTCTTAACTATTTAAGTTACAATAGACAACCCAAAGAATAAGTGGAATCATTTGTATCTGATAATTTGGTAAGAGATTAATATACAGAATATATGAAGAACTCATATAATTCAACAACAGAAAAATAACCCAAGGAAAGAAACTAAACATTTCTCCAAATAAGGTAAGTAAATCGCCAATAAACATAGAAAAATATGCATAATATGATTATTAGTGAAATGCAAATTTTTAAAAAATGAGACATCCCCTAGCCACACCCAACAAGATGGCTATTTTAAAAGAAACAAGTGTTGGCAAGGATGTAGTATGGATAGAAAATGGTGCAGCCATTGCGGTAAACTGTTTGGAGGTTGCCCCAAAAATTTACCATATAATTACTGTGACCCAGAATGCTATTTCTGGTATATACCCAAAGAAGTGAAAACTGGGACTCAAACAGAGTACACCAATGTTCACAGAAGCATTATTCAAAAGAGCCAAAAGATGAAAGTCCCCATTAACAAATGAATGAATGAACAAAATTTGTGTATACATACAAATGGAATATTGAGTTCAAAAAAAGGGGAAATTCTGATAAATGCTATAACATGAATGAACCCTGAAACATTATGCAGAGTGAAATAAGCCAGTCACAAAAGGATATATTTTATATGACTCTCCTTATATGAGGTATTAGAATAGGCAAAGTCATAGATGAAAAGTAGAAAGGCGGTTATCAAGGACTGTGAAAAGAAGGAATGGGGAGTAAATTCTTTTTTCAGTGGGTGAAAGTAGTTGTTTTTTTTTTTTTTGTTTGCTTTTTAAAAGATTTTATTTATTATTTCCAGACAGAAAGGAAGGGAGAGAGGGAGAAAAACATCAATGTATGGCTGCCTTTCACCTGCCTCCAGCCATGGACCTGGATGGAGATCTGGCTTGCAACCTCATTACGTGCCCTAACTGGGAATCGAACCAGCGACCTTTAGGTTGGCAGGCCGGCACCTTATCCACTGTGCCACCAACCAGGGCCAGTTAATCCTTAATGGATATAGATTTTCAACTTGGGAAATAAATAGTGCTGATGGTTATGCAACATTGTAAATATACTTAATGTCAGTGAATTGTACACTTAAGTGATTGAAATGGTAATGTTTATGTATGTATATTTTATTTATTTTATTTTTTAAGATTGTATTTATTATTTTCAGAAGGAACTTGTACCCTTTGCAACAACATGGATGGAACTGGAGAGTATTATGCTTAGTGAAATAAGCCAGTCAGTGAAGGACAAATATCATATGATCTCACCTCTTACGGGACAATAATGAACAAAACTAACAACAACCAACACAGAACCAAGTATATGAATACAAGAAATAGGCCTTCAGTGGTCAGGGGAACGGGG
>PVIW01010171.1:0-46153 GCA_004026585.1 Noctilio leporinus
AAAAAAAAAAAAAAAAAAAAGGCTGAAACCAAGCCCCAGCTGGTAGCACAGTGGATAAGGCGCCGGCCTGCGAACCCAAAGGTCACAGGTTCGATTCCCCAGCCAGGGCACATAACCAGGTTGCAAACCAGGTCTTCAGTCAGGTCTGTGGCTGGAGGCAGGTGAAAAGCAACCATACATGGATGTCTCTCTCCCTCTCTGCCTGTCTCTCTTCCCCTCTTTCTAAAAATAATGAAATAAAATCTTAGAAAAAAAAAAAAAGGCTGAAACCTTCAATGGTGTTGCTCATGCTTTTCTTCTGTCAGGTAAGCAGTTATAATAGTGCTTAGGAAAGTGGTTATATGTGCTTCCTGGTCCACTAGAGAGGCTGTTAAAGCAGACTGGGGACCATTGCTCTTCCCTGGGAACTTTCCTTATTGGAAGAGAAAATAAGATCTGAGTTATGTGAACTTTCAGGGATATGAAAAGAGATATATTTCATGGGCACCAAACAAACAAAAACCCAAAACATATATTATATGATTTCACTTATATTTATAGCTCTATTATTTAAAAAAATAAGTTCCATAATATTTGTAATGCATCCAAGTAATTAAATTTACTTTCTTGCATATGAAAATTCAAGTAAAGGAAGGGTTAAATGCTGTTATATATTTAATTTCTCAAGCCCAGCCATCCACTCACCCTTCTATTTCTTCCTATAATCTGTGTCCTCCATACTGTCCTATGGCACCACTAAAGGTGACTACTACAGGCCTTCATGGATTTGGACGAGTGAAATAATCTAAAAGAAATAATTCACTTCTTTCCTTCATTTCTAAAAATAAATGTCTCAAATTCAAGATTTTGCTTACTTCCCTTGATCCCTCCTTTTTATTACCTTCTCCTGGTTCACGTATCTCTCTTTTTACTTTTGCACCAGCAAAAAATCATGTTTATAACTAATTTATTGTAGGGGCTGTCAGTTTTTTAACTTTTAGAGAGAGGCAGAGAAGGGGAGAGACATCAATGTATGGTTGCCTTTCACCTGCCTCTAGCTACAGACCTGGCTGGAGACCTGGCTTGCAACCTGCTTATGTGTCCTGGCTGGGGAATTGAACCAGTGACCTTTGGGTTCCCAGGCTGGTGCCTTATCCACTGTGCCACCAGCCAGGGCTGTCAGTTTTAATCATATCAAAATTGATTATGTTTATATAGGTTAATTCTCTAAATTGACTCGAATTCATTATCTCTTTTGTGGTTCTTGTGTTTCTAAAGAAAAATCCATACTCTACCCTCTTAATTTCACCCTCTCTAAACATTACCAAGAAAAGGAAGCCTACTTAAAGTTATTTGTAGAGTTGTTTACTTGTTCCATTAATGTCGTTCTGAGTATATGTGTAATGTAAACTCTTTTGAACCTGATTGGTCCACTGCGAAAGAATTATAGTAAAATCCCATACTCGGCCCATTTAATCTTGGTGTTGCCCTTGATAATCTCCTTCATGGGACTCACTATGAGGGAGGAACACCTTTATGCTTGCTTGCATGCATGCTGGGGAACAAACAATAGCCAAGTAGATCTGGCTCCTCAATGTTTATACCAACCAGCTGCAACCTGGCCCCGGCCACTTCTCAGCATGCTAATATTTCTCCCTCATTTACTTCTTGGCTCATTGTTTTCAGCAATGTTCCAAATCTCCTTAGTCTATAAACTTCCAATTTTTCTTCCTTAATCTCAGAGCAGATATCTTACTTCGCTGGGTATTCAGGCACCACTTGGAAGGAGTCCTTTTGTTATCTCAGCATTTCTCAATTATTTTCACTCTTTCATACAGTAGAATGAAATAGAATGGGGTGGAATTTTCCAAAATATAGAACCATATTTTTGATGTCAAATTCTGGCATCCTGAGGACCCTAAATACATGCTAATCCCTTTGATTTTAAGCATTTTAAATGGTATCCTCCTAATTTAAAAAAATTATCCATTCATCCAATTAGCAAATATTTACTCAGGGCCTAACGTATTTGGTGTGTTTAAAGAAGAAAAGAGTCTTGCCGTTAAGGAGTTTACAATCTGATATGCAGATAATCATTCTGTTATGTGTTGAGTAAAATAAAAATATCAATAAAATTTGTATTGAACTCTTACTGAAGCCAGGCATTATGTTAAATTCATTATTTACTATATTCCAGAGACAAAACATTGTAAAATAAAAATCTTTTTAAGGAAATTCAATGATTACATTATTTTTACCAACTATAAAAATGAGTTTTTGAGAGGTTAAACAATTTACAACATATAACTAGAGAGAGGCAGACATTCTGATTCCAGGGCTCATGTATTTACAGTATCACATTATTTTCATAATGAAAATGAGCTGCATAAAATACTATAAGATAATAGGAATGCCTATCCCAGGTTGAAATAAATTCTCCATGGAGCAGGTTATACCCAAGTTATCTTCCTACGTGATAATTGGATTTAGATGAAAGACTGCATGGGTCTTCTTTCTCCTGGAGGACATTGCATATAGAGACTGAACATAATCACTTTGCTATGAGTAGTATCAATGGAGCAACAGCAGTCTAGCATTAGACGAGCATGAAGTTGGAATGTAGGAGTGGTAGATTATTATGCTGGGAAATACCTGAGACCTTGTCCTTGAGGGCCTTGTATGACACAATGAGGTGCTTAGATTTTATGTGAGAAGCAATTGAGAACCAGTACAATTTTAATAAAAGAATTTCCAAGGTTATATTTGCATTATGCACTATTCATCCTTCTACCTTGAATGGGAGAGGATTAAAGAAGAAAACCAGACAAGAAGCAGAGACAGAAGTTAGACAATGGTTCCAATAAACCAGGTGAGAAGTGATTAATGAGGGGCCTATAGAGCAATGACATTGGCATGAAGCAGATCTGTACTATCATTCTGGCTCTGCCACCTACCAGCTGTATGACTCAGGGATAGTTTGCAAACTTCCTAGTTTCCAAGCCCTTTAAATGGTAAGTAAGAGTAATAATACCTTTATAGATTTATTGGAAAGGCTAAATGTGTAAATCCATATGAACTGCTTAATATATTACTTGGCACATTTTAACTGCAATAAATTAGTGATATTATTACTAAAATTATATTTACTTGCAAGATAAATGCCACCAGCCTTGGGGAGTAAGACATGGAGCATTAGCTCAAATTTGGGGGTTGGAAGTCAGGATTAAATACACTTGGTGGATCAGGCCTAGTACAATGGCTATAGAGATTTCTAGACATAAAGCATATGTAAACAGATGACAGTGGCAGTGCACAAACCTGAGATACAATTCATAGTACAACTTCATCAAGGCCTCTTCTGATACAACAGTTTCAACTTCAGGTATCATTGGGCCTCCTTCTCTCACATAGGGCCTCACAGGTTACCAAAAACTTAAGGGGAGGGCCAGGCCCTTAATTCATAGTGATGTCATTATTTCTTTAGATTCTTCTGCTACCCAGTATGACAACATGAACTGGTCTTTAAATGTTGTTCATGTTTATTACATCGCTCACAGTGAAATCAAGAATATTTTCCTGGCTGGTGGCACAGTGGATAAGGTGCTGGGCTGTGAACCCAAGGGTTGCTGGTTTGATTCCCAGCCAGGGCACATAACCAGGTTGCAAGCCAGGTCTCCAGCCAGGTCTTTAGCTGGAGGCAGGTGAAAGGCAACCATACATTGATGTCTCTCTCCCTTTCTGCCTCTCTCCCTTCCCCTCTCTCTAAAAATAATAAATAAAGTCTTAAAAAAAAAAAAAAAAAAAAAAAAGAATATTTTACTGGTCAGGTTATGCTACGGCAGTAATAAACCCCAGAAAATTTCATTACTTTTTTCTAGCTCCTGCTACATGTTCATTTCAGGGCAGCTGCAGGACTCTGCTCTGCTTGCAAACAGTCTGGGACCCAGGCATCATGCACACCCAGGTCCAGCAGAGGTAGATACAAGCTGTGTAGTCACTTTGTAGCTTTGAGCAGGTTTCACAGGGCCAGTCACAGGGATCATCTGACATGGACCTGCACCAGAGTTCCTTATAAGAGGCCCCAGAAGTAACACATCCAGTATTCAGCTTCAGACAACATCTGAGCAGGATCTAATTAGCTTCACAAGTGTCAAATCTGAAGGAAGATCTCTATATGGTCACCAGACCCTGCTGAGGAAATTCCATTTTCTGTGATCTGCACCTGCTTAGTAACCTATACGTTATGGTCAGGGTAGATAACACAGTCAGCCAGCCTGAGGGTTGTCCACATGCATAAATGAGACAATAGTAATCAAGACTCAATTATAATAGGAGGGCTCACATAACCCACGCAAGGAGTATTCCTGGACCACACAGCCCAAGTGATCAAAGACTGTGCCACAAGTTATCACAGGGCACTTATTACATAGGCCACTGCACGAAGACTGGGATATAAAGTAGATCTATCTAATACATAGAAAAAAACTCAATAAATTGGATAATCTGTATGAAATGGGTACGTCCTAGAAACACAATCTTCAAAAATTCAACCAGGGTCCTGACTGGTGGCACAGTGGATAAGGCGCTGGCCAGAGAAACCAAAGGTCACTGGTTCGATTTCCAGCTAGGGCACATAACCAGGTTGCAAGCCAGGTCTCCAGCCAGTTCCTTTGCTGGAGGCAGGTGAAAGGCAGCCATACGTTGATGTCTGTCTCTCTCCCTCTCTGCCTCTCTCCCTTCCCCTCTCTCTAAAAATAATACATAAAATATTTTAAAAATTCAATCAGGAAGAATGAGAAAGTCTGAAAAGACCAATTTACAACTAATGAAATTAAAGCAGTAATCAAAAAATCTCCCAACAAACAGATCTGATGGCTTCACAGGTGAATTTTACCAAACATCTCAAACTATTTTGAAAAAATTCAAGAGAAAGAAATACCTTCAAGCTCATTTTATGAGGCCAGCATTATCCTAATATCAAAACCAGATAAAGGCACTACAAAGAAAGAAAATTATAGCCAGTACTCTGATGAACATAGATACCAAAATCCTCAACAAAATATTAGCAAACCAACTTCGGCAATATATTGAAAAGATCATACACCATGATCAACTGCAATTTTCTCTGGGGATTCAAGGTTGGTACAATATCTAAAAATCAATGAACATGATACACCACATAAACAAAATGAAGGATAAAAATACATGATTATACAATATATTCAGAAAAAGTACTTGATAAAATGCAGCAGTCATTTATGATAAAAACTCTTTAAAAAGTTGGGATAGAGGGAACATACCCCAACATAGTAAAGACCATATATGACAAACCCACAGCCAACATCATATTTATTTGGTGGGCAAAAAGTAAGTATTTCTTTTAAAATTAGGAACAATATAGGAATGTTCTCTTTCATCACTCTTATTTAACATTGTACTGGAAGTCTAGCCACAGCAATCAGTCAAGAAAAAGAAGAAACAAAAGACATCCAAATGGAAAAAGAAATAAAATTGTTATTTGCAGATGGCATTCTACTATGCAGAGAGAATCCTAAAGATTGTATAAAAAATGTATTAGAACTAATAAATGAATTCAGTAAAGCATCAGGGTATAAAACAAATATCCAAAACTCAGTTGCATTTTTATACACCCGTAATGAACAACCATAAAAGAAAACTAAGTAAAGAATTTAAAATTGCACCAAAAATATATAAAATATTGTCCTGGCCAGTGGCTCAGTGGATAGGCACCGGCCTGTGAACCCAAAGGCCACTGGTTCAATTCCCAGTCAGGGCACATAACCAGGTTGCAAGCCAGGTCTCCAGCCAGGTCCATGGCCGGAGGCAGGTGGACGGCAACCATACATTGATGTTTCCCTCCCTCTCTGCCTCTCTCCCTTCCCCTCTCTCTGGAAATAATTAATAAAATCTTTTTCAAATAATATATAAAATAACTTGGAATAAATTTAACCAAAAATGTAAAATATCTGTACTTGGAAAATTCCGAGAAACTAAATAAAGTAATTGAAAAAGAAACAAATAAGAAGAAGCATATCCTGTGTTCATGGACAGGAAGAATTAACACCATTAAAATGTCCTTATTACCAAAAGCAACCTACAGATTCAATGCAATTCCTATCAAGACACCAATGGCATATCTCACTGAACTAGAACAAATATTCTAAAAATTTATATGGAACCACAAAACACCCAGAATAGCCACAGAAATCTTAAGAATAAAGAACACAATTGGAGGAATCATGCTATCTGATATCAAACTATACTACAAAGCTATAGTAATCAAAATAGCATGGTACTAGCATAAAAACAGACATGTAGATCAATGCAACATAATAGATAGCCTAGAAATAAACTCACACCTTAATGGCCAATTAATACTTGACATATGCATCAAGAAGATACATGGGGAAAAGATAAACTATTAAAGGGAAAATTAAACAGATATGTGCAAACAAATGAAACTAGACCACTTTCTTGCATCATACATGAGAATTAACACAAAGTGGATTAACATCTTAAATGTAGGACTCAAAACTATAAAAATCCTGGAAGAAAACATAGGCAGTAAAATCTCAACATTTCTTGTAAATGTATTACGTCAAACTAAAACTATTTGCGTAGCAAAGGAAACTATTAACAAAATGAAAATACAGCCTGCTGAATGGTAGAACATATTCACCAATGATACATCTTTAAGGTATTAATATCCAAAACTTATACAGAACTGATATAGCTCAATATCAAAAATAAAAAAATCCTACTAATAACTGGACAAATGACCTTAATAGACATCTTTACAAAGAGGACATACAGATGGCCCATAGACATATGATGAGGTGCTCAGCACCACTAATCATCAGAGAACTGCAAATTAAAACCATATAAAATATCATCTCACACCTGTCAGAATGGCTATCATCAATAAATCCTCATGACCAATTTTGGTGAGGATATGGCGAAAACAGAACCCTCACACACCGTTGTTGGGAATGCAGATTGGTGCAACTACTGTGGAAAATAGTATGGAGTTTCCTCAGAAAATTCAAAGTGAATTTGCCCACACTTAGTGATTCCACTTCTGGGAACATATTTGAAGAAACCTGAAACACTGATTCAAAAGAATGCATGCACCCCTATGTTTATTGCATTGCTATTTACAAGCTCTATGATTTGGAAGAAGCCCAGGAGCTCATCAGTAGATGAGCAGATAAAAAAGATGTGGTACATTTACACAGTGGAATACTACTCAGTCATAAGAAAATAAAGAAACCTTTAATGACAGCATGGATGGACATTGAGGATATTATTCTACATGAAATAAGCCAGTCAGAGAAAGACACATGCCATGTGTCTTGTATATGTGGAATCTAATGAACAAATAAACAAACAAAATAGAAGCAGACTCATAGATACAGAGAACAGACTGATCGCTATCTGAGGTGGGGGATTGGGCAGCTGGGTGAAATAAGTGAGTGGATTAAGGAAAAAAACCCCTCATAGACACAGATAACAATATCATGATTACCAAAGTAAAAGGGGAGGTTGAAGAGGGTAAAGCTTGATAAATGGTGACAGAGACTTGACTTTGGGTGATGAACACACAAAACAATGTACTGATGATATATATACTACACTTGAAACCTACATAATTTTGTTAACCAGTGCAACCCCAATAAATTCAGTATTTCTTTTCGAGTGAAGGAAACCCTCATGTGCTGATGTTGGGATTTAAATTCAATTTAGAATTTAAGTCAATTTTTAACTTTTATAACAGCTTATATGCTCTGTTATCTATTCAATGAAAGTGAGTTATTAATGATTTGAAGTATTAAACATTCATCAAATAATGATTGTTATCAGAGGTGAGTTACAAGTGAAGCCATCAGTTTGTCTTATCTACTGTAATTTGACTGAAGCATGAATTATATGGGGAACAATTTTGCTAAAAAATTACTGGGAATATAAGACTAGTATGTCTTGTAACAAATCTTTTTTCAAACAAGAAAGATTTCAACTGATGAAGCAGCTGGCACACCAGAATCAGTTGTTAATTTGGTAATCTAGTTAACTGGAGAACTGGTCTTGGTTTATTTAGTTCAGGCCTAAATCCAGTGGATTAACTCAATGGGACCTCTTTTTTTTTTTTTTTTTTTTTTTGACATAGAGCTTGACTGACAGCGAATAGCCACTGTTCTCTTTAGGTCTATGTATGTATAAGTTAAAATCAGCCAGCCCAAATCTTGTCATTGTTTCTTTCCATGGAGGACACAGAGGGAAACTAACAACCCCCTCTAAAATTACTACCTTTTGGTTATTAATAAATATAATTGTAATTATATTTATAATCATATAATAATTACAATAATTAATAAATGTAATTATTATTTCCATTAATAATTATAAAGCTGTGATATATACCATATTTGCTGGGATTTTAGCAATTAAATCCCTAACATTCATTATTAACACACACAACCTTCATCTCATCTGTGTATGGCAATTCTGATAAATTACTTCAGAACAAATGTTAGCTCTTCTATATTTGCTTCCTGGATGTTCACTTGAAAAGAAACCTCGTAGGCTATAAATTATGAGACTGATAGACTGAAGAGAGGGATATACCTATATTTTTCCTATCAATTAAACACCTTTGATTTTAGAGTCAATGCTTTAACGCAGCTTCCAGAGCTGTTAAACATTGCTCCGGGCTGGCTCTTCAATTGTTCCCACGAAGCACTTAAAAACTCCGCAGGGAGAAATTGGGTTCCCGGTGTCAGTGGTTTCCCTGTGCCCAATGTTAATCCTCTTAGTTTAAAAAAATCCCTTCCAGGAAATATGTGCTCTGAAAAGTGGACTGGGTTGGGATGACTGGAGTTACATGTGGACTGAAGTATCTCAAACTTCCATGTGTGTGTCGGAATCAACTGGCAGCAGGCCATGTAAAAATGTGGACAACTGGGCCTCACCCTAGAGTTTCAGACTCAGTAGGTCTGGGGTAGGGTCCAGAATTTTGCATCTCTGACAAGTATCCAGCAGATAGTGATGCTGAAGTTGCTGGTTTGGGAGGCATATCTAAGAACCACCGACCACCGTTATCGAATGTAATTTATCCACTTGTTTTTCTAAGTTAAATATTGTTAATTAATTGAAAAAATTATGAAAATCCTGCAGACTATCTGATCCCATTTCTTGGAGATTTACAACAGATGTTCTAAAAGCCCTAAAGCTAAGAAAAATACTATTGTTTATTTTTCTTTTACTCAGTATGTAGCTAAATAATTTGATACAAATTCCATTATGTAATGGATAATTGGCATCTACTTGGATATTTTCTAGAACGGAGTTTAGAAAATTCCTCTCTTAGAACTTTGAAAACCTCAGAGTAAGCTGTCTTGAGGAACTGGATTGCTCACATTCTTTTCATCTTTTTGCCTTTTTACCAAGATATTTTGCTGTAGTACGTAAAGTAAAAGACAGCACTAGTCTTCCTCACAGAGAAAATTGAACTTGAATTAATTTTTTTTAACAGACTAGAAGTTAGAAATGAGTGTGTAGGCAAGTAGGACATTTCAAATGAGAACCAGGCTCAGAGAACATAAGACATGAGGAAACAAGTTTGGCTTAAGTATGGGTCATAGAGGACAGTTGAAGGGATGAAAATCTTAGAACAAAGCTGCCTCTTACCCTCAGTCATGAAGGGCCTGCATCGAAGTCCACTCTGGTACTTTCAGAAAGTTGTTAAAATTTCCATCTCTGGCCTCCTCTATCTCATTTCCCCCATACCAGGCCAAATTTCTTTCAAGGAAAAAGTCATTGTTTTTGTCCTAGGAATATATTTATACAGGAGGTGTTTGACAGATATTGTAAGGAGATGTAATTAATTGAGTGAAAAGAAAAATGCTTGTATAGATTTTCAGATTGAAGGGTATGCATATAATGAGGGTTTGAGTAAGTATGAACAGGTGGGGTAATGTCAGGCTGAATTTAATTCATGTTATTTTCATCAAAGATAATCACAGTCAATTTTAAAATGCTCTTAGTGTTATATTCTACCCCCAGTGATTTATTTTAATATTTACCCAGCAATGGCTCAATGTAGGGAAATATGACTCTTTAGGGAAATGAAGCCAAATGGCTGACTTTACTTCCTGCACAGAGAAAGAGGGCAAATGACTCAAAAGGGATCTTTGAAAGTGTAAATATTCTTTAAGGGGGTAAAATATAACATACGTGCTCATCATATGTGCATTATATTTTCCCTGCTACTATAATCAGCCAAAAATATTTACTAGTCACTTACCTTGTGTCCAATATTCTTCTCTTTTAACCCTCAGATCCAAATAAAATTGGTAACTTCTAATGAAGCAAAAGGTAGCCTGGGAGCCAAAAGGAGGGGGGTAAATGTTAGTTGTGTACATAACAAATTATCATACAAATTGCAGCTTCAAACAACACACGCACTATTTCACACTTCTGTAGGCCCGGAACCAGGACACAGCTTACTGTGTCGTCAGCTTAGGATCTCAGGGGTCTGCAGTCTAGGTGTTGCTCCAATTGCTTTCTCCTTTAGATTACCAACTGGGGAAAGATCACCTTTTAAGATCTCTGTGGTTCTTGGAAAAATTCATTTTTCAATGGCTATGAGGCTGAAGTCAGTGTTTTTCCTGGCTGTTAGCCAGAGCCAGTCGTACCTCCTAGAAGCCACTCTGCCCCGGGCTCCCTTACTCTGTCTGTTGGCCTCCTGTACGGGGGCAGCTGACTTTTTCAAAGCCAGACCAGGAAAACAATCTTCCTCATTAGCAAGTGTCCAGTTCTTCTTCTAAAGACTTTCAACTAATTCAGTCAGTCCTAACGCATTTTGGAACCTATTTTACATCTTCCAAAACCTTTCACCTCTGCCAATTACTTTGCGTGAAGGCATGTCCCACCTACACTCGAGAGGAGGAGCACAGGGGACTGACTCATCAGGTAACAGACTTCAGAGCTTCCATTCGGGTTAGCCTCTCACAATATGTTTAGGTCACAGAGGAGGGGAAAACCACTAAATCAGTGGTTAATGGAAGGGAGAAACACATGGAGAATTTTAGAATATGCTTACGATTGGGTTTTACTCCAGAGTTTATGACTTTATTGTTTTGGAATAGGACTTGTCCATTCAGTTAATAAATGCTCCCAGGTGATTCTTGTTCAATTTGGTGGCTACAAGTGCTTTCAGAAAACAGTGAAAGAACTCAAGTATTTACCCAACAACACACCCCTTCGTAATCTCTTCAGAAGACTCTGAAATAAATACCATTGTTTAACTGAGCACCTACAGGAGAACAGAACACTATTGATTTGGGAATCTTTTTTATACACATTTTTGTGAGACCTGGGACATCTAGGTTTTAATTCTTTAGTAGAGAAAATGTTTAACTTGAAAAACATAGTTCACTTGCCTGATTCCTTCTGGAAAAACTCAGCTGGGGCTGAGAGCAATTTAATCATGCACTGATGGTGGTGGTGGTGGTGGTGGTGATGGGGTGGTGTTGATGCCCTGAGCTGGGGAAGGAAGTGACTGAATGAGATCAATTGTACTAGGGAGGCAGGGAGTGTCACAGTGCATGAAACTGAGAAAGATGTCTGCCCTGAGGTACTGTCAGCAGTAGACCTGTGACACAAATGAAGACTGAGCCTATTTATACCAATGCATATATTGAGGATCCACATTTCTCACTGTCAGAGAATGGCAGTATGTGTATATGGAGAAATAAAGCTATCATTAATCCTGTAAGGCTCTTGGATTGGAATGATTATCCATGTGATCTCACGTGTGTGTGTTTATGCGCATGTGCATCCAACTCTGCCCCCTGAAAGAGCCTGAGAGCAGTGACACTCTGATAGTGACAAGCGCATCTAGTGCCTAAATCTTGGCCTGTCAATGCCATTGTCACTAAGAGACACCATGGCTTCTTGAAGAAGTGACTGATTCTAGGAATACGGCAGTAAAAGTGTAAGATGAGCTTGGAGCTTCTTTGGAAGAAAGACCTCAAAGAATGTTGGAAACATCTCAAAGGAACATAGAAATGAGCTAAAGAGGCCCCCCTGTTGAAATTAGAGATGACTTAAGCATCAAAATAAATATATAAATTATATAAACAAATGAGTACATAAATAAAGAGAAGACAAATCTTTCCTTGCAGTACAAAGTCATGTAATAAAGAAAGGATTAAAAACTCATGATTTGGTAAATTCAGAGCTATTGATACAGGCAAGAATCATCTATGGATGCTAAAAATACTGGGTAAAAATTTTATGATAACCAGGACATTTATATAATTTCAAATTATCTGCCATGAACAACAAAACAACAACAAATATTTAATTAAATAAAACCTTTTAAGTGGAAAATCACAGCAGGCATAACTATACTCAAGTTATCAAATTAGCATCACCAGCATTGGGTCAAAGTTCAAAATAGGATTCAATGAAATAAAGCACATGATAACATATAAAACAACTGGAATGTGGTTATACAAAATAGCTCTGCAGAAATGTATGTTCTGCATACATTTCAAGGTCTTGAAAGTCAATGAAGAAATGAGAAACTATTCCAGATTAAAAAAAATAGAGACATGACAACTAAATACAACTGACAGTCTTTGTTTGCACATTTTATTTACTGTAAAAATTTGAATGGGCTTTGTGAATGAGATAGTGAATTAGTTTGCTAGCACTGCCACAACAGAATTCACAGACTATGTGGCTTATACAATAGATATTTACTTTTTCCCAGTTCTGGAGGTTTAGAAATCCGAGACAAAGATGTTGTCAGGTCAGGATTTTTCTATGGCTTCACTCTTGGTGGTAAGAAGTTTGCTCTCTTGCTGCCTTCTTCACATCCAGATTGGACTGAAATCTCCCCTACAGGTCTGATTTAAAAATATATATATATTTATTATGTTTAGAGAGAGGGGAAGGGAGGGAGGCAGAGAGGAAGAGAAACATCAATGTATGGATGTCTTTAACCTGCCTCCAGCTACAGACCTGGCAGGAGACCTGGCTGGAGACCTGGCTGGAGACCTGGCTGCAGACCTGGCCTGCAACCTGGTTATGTGGCCTGCCTGGGAATTG
The DNA here is from genome assembly GCA_004026585.1 of Noctilio leporinus. Classification (NCBI taxonomy): domain Eukaryota; kingdom Metazoa; phylum Chordata; class Mammalia; order Chiroptera; family Noctilionidae; genus Noctilio; species Noctilio leporinus. The sequence goes on from PVIW01010171.1 coordinate 13,114, forward strand.
AACCAGTGACCTTTGGGTTCACAGGCTGGTGCCTATCCACTGAGCCACCAGCCAGGGCTCAGGCCTGATTTTAATCACCTCTTTAAAGGCCCTATCTCCAAATACAGTCATGTTCCAAAAAACTAGGTTTAGGACTTCAATTTATGAATTTCAAGGAGACAGAATTCTGCCTACAACAAATGGCAGCAACAAATTAGTGATAATTTTCTAAGTTCAATGGTTATATTGTGGTTAAGTTAGAGAATATCTTATTTTTAGGAATTGCACAGTAAGGATTTTGTAAGTAACAAGACATCAAAGTCTTAGCTTATTCTAAACTGGTTCAGGAAAAATCAAGTTATTTGTGCTATTCTTTTTAAAAAGTGAAACAAATAAGAATGATTTTGAGTGACATAATGGAAGAGGCATACTCCTGAGAAAAAGGAGTGTGACAGTGACAGTATTTACTAAATGACCATCACATGAATTTTTAGTTTTCATTCTTGTTGCAAATTGCAGGAAATGTGAAAACAGATGGAATCACTTTCTTGCTCTAACTGCAAAAGTTATCCAGGCAGGTAAACAAAATAGAACCCCAAGGGAAAGCGGAAAGATAAAGCCCTAACTCGGCACAGTGAAAGATGAAAGATTTTTGATGCTCAAGGTGCAAAACTTTTCATCAACTTCTAACATTCTAAGTGGAGAGCTCTGACAGACAGGAGATAGATGCATTGGTGGTTGGCTGTGAATAAACTGGAAGCCTCATAGTAGAGAGTAAGTTTAAATAATTTCTGGAGAAGACAGAAGCCAAGTAGTTCAATATTAATTGATAATTAATAGCAATAGATAACGTATAAAGAAAAAAAGAAAACACCGTATCTCCCTCTACACTGATCCTTTTTCTTTTGAATATTGCTATCGCATTTACTGCATTTAACACAATTAGTTGATCGGGTCCTAGACTGTGTACAAGACATTGTGGAGAATAAAACAAGTTCTCTCAAATAGCAGTAAAGATTAGACGAGATCGGGCCTGTTCAGGGTGGTATGACCACAGACTGGTAGAGAAGATTAAATAAAAAAGTTGTTCCAGTATTTTTACACAAGAGAAAATAAGGCTTGTTTTGCTGTTCATTGATTTAAGAAAACTGTGGAGGTTGGGAGGGTGAGAGACTATACCAGATGCCCAGCGTGCTGTGCTCTCTCTCCTTCAGACCTTCTCGCATGCTGTACTTAAAGCTAGTAATAAAGAATCTCTAGCATAGTGATCTGCTTGTATGTCAGATTTCCTACTGGCTTCTATGTCTCATGGGTGGTTACCATGTTTCACTGACTCTTAGTTCTTCAACACTTAGCTAAATTCCTTGAACATAAAGCATTGACAGAACTGGCCCTGGTTGGTGGCTCATTGGATTGGTGCTGGACTGTGAACACAAAGGTCACTGGTTCAATTCCCCAGTCAGGGCACAGAACCAGGTTGCAAGCCAGGTCTCCAGCCAGATCCGTAGCTGAAGGCAGGTGAAAGGCAACCATACACTGATGTTTCCCTCCCTTTTTTCCGCTCTCCCTGCCCTTCTCTCTGAAAATAATGAATAAAAAAAATCTTTAAAAAAATTGCCAAAACTATTTGATAAATCAGAGAAATACTTTCTAAACAAACTTACAACTCAAGAGTCTGTAAAATCAGAGTAAGTTCTTCCACTTGGAGAAAAACTCATGGATTAGGTGAAACTAGAACTAGGGTTTGAGGTATGGATAGAATTTGAAAGGACAGAAAAGGAAGAAAAAAACTTTTAGACCAGGGTAACAGTATTGTGCAAAGACATCCAAGGGCAAGGTATACTGTGATGATTGGTCACTTTAACTGGGTTAAGAGTGCAGTCTAATGTATACTTTTTTCAGGTATTGCATTAGATATTTGTGAATAAAATTTGAGGGCTAGGTGGTAGAGGACATAGATATTATGCTAAGAAGTATAAATTATATGTTGTAGGCCATGAGGGCCCACTAAAATATGAGCAGGAAATTGGCATTTTCAAGACTCTGATTTGGGGTTCATTTATTGCTTTAGTATTGCTTTTTGAGTGTCTCCTCTGCTCTATTCACTATTCAGATCCTAGAGGTAACAGAAGAATTACCTTGGAAATCACTCTGATGCACTTGGAAAGACTAGAGACACAGCAAAGAAAGCAAGCCAATTGCAATAGTATTAAAATAACCTAATGAGAGATATTATAACTTTTACTAAGTCACTGGCAGTAGAAATCTTAAAGCAATTTTAACAAACATAACTTACAAAATAATTAGATATCAATTTTTTGTTTGCTTATATCACATCAATTGTCCATACCTGGAGAAGGTCTATGTACTTGAATCAAGTAAACATTTTATGAATTGATTTTTGGTCTATCTCAGTTTATAATATTGAATTTCAAATCTTCCTGACCTATTCACGTTCAACTAAATTAAGCACATTTTAACATGTACTTAAGGGGTAGGAGCCATTTATTGGGTTCATGAATAAAAAGAAAAGGGTATACGTGGCATGAATTGTACAGCTTCTTTCTCATCATTCTTGTTACTGGTTCTAGATGGGGAGCAGTTCTGCCTTCATTAGGCTCAAGAGGATTGCTGCCTCTGATGAAAGAGGTGGTGATGCCACCTTCTGAAAGATGCCCAGGTTCCTAGTTCACAAAAGCCAGGGAAACCAGGAGGCTTAAGATTGGTCTTCCTTCAGCCTATTATAAGGATGGTCTAACTTCAATCATCCTTGTTTGTGACCAGAGCTCAGACATTTAAAAGTATCTCCTTAGCCTTGGTTATGGCAGTTCAGTTGATTAGAGCATTGTCCAGTACACCAAAAGGTTGGGGGTTCAATTCTCAATCAGAGCACTTGCCTGGGTTGTAGGTTTGAGACCTGTTGAGGGTGCAATAGGTGTTTTGCTCATATCAATGTTTCTCTTTCTGGAATCAATAAGCCTTTTATATATGTACATATGTATGCACTTGAATAAGCACTATATATATAGTCTGGAAAAGGTCCAGCTACTGTTGATATAATGAGAATGGATCTATCTTGGCAGCCAAGGAGAATGGATTGAAATGTGCATCCATGAACAATGATAAGTTCACTGTACTAGTCAGTGGGGGCAGTAGACTGAGGATGTGTACTGTGTGGCTGTCACATTCAAAATGACTGAGCAAGTAGAGCAACAAATCTGCATCAATTTTTGCCTTAAGACTGAAAATTCCTCCAGGGAAACTATTCAGATAATCCAGAAGGGATGATGCAATGAGTGCTGCATAAATAAAAGTGTGGCACAAATACTTCAAAAATGTTGAAAGTGATTCACGTTCTGGAAGGCCTGAAACAAGCTGGATATCTGAGAATGTTGAACATGTATGGGCTGCAGTCAACAAAGATTAGCAACTGACAGTGTGAGAATTAGAAACTGACCTGTGGATTCCAAAAACTACGGTACTGAGATTTTGACACAGGATCTTGGCATGAGACATGTCATGGCAAAATTCATTCTATGGTTTCTGCTACCGGAGCAAAAGGAACCTTGTGCTGGAGTTGCTAAAGACTTAATTCAAACTGCTACCAATGAACCAGATTTCCCCAAGAAGGTCATAACTGTGAAGGGGACTGAGGCATCATTTTCCTGCATACAATGGTTCTTATATCTTGTGTCTTCAATAAATGTCTCTATTTTTCATAGTAAATAGCTAGATACTTTCTGGACAGACTTGCTATATATCCCCATCTGCTACCAATCAGAGTAGGATCAACTTTCATTATTTTTCCCCCCCTCCCCCCACAGGCAGTGATATCTAAACAGGGATTACTTCTCATAACTCTCTTTTCCTCAAGTTTCTGTCAAAGATATGTGTGGGTGGTAGGAAGGTTAATTAATACTGATTCACTACTTTTAACTGTATCTACTTTAATTTATTTAGAGAACTGACCCTAATAGATTAGATTGGAACATTTCTCTGGCTTCTTGGTTTTGCTGACCAGAATAAAGCAAGCTTTGATTCATGATACATTTTGGACTAAACATATTCACAGTCTGATTCTAAACTTCACTTCAACTTTCAAAGAGAAAAACCTACATTGATAATCTGACCATAAAAATATCTCACTTCTTTACTTTTTTACCTGAACTCTCAAGAGGGACTTATAGAACACAGGACCTAAAACAAAATATTGTGCCTGTTGTTAAATTGGGAAAAATGGCTTTGGAATGGTAGCCACTGGAATTGTGGGTAGAAGGGCTAGAAGAAGATAATGAGTTTCTAGGGTGACTACCTTGTCCTTCCTCCCTTATTGAAATGATGATGACTGTCCCAGAGAGTGTCAAAGGCAGTCAGCCTTATTTTTCATGCCTTCTTTTTCATTTGATCACAGGCCCAGGGTCAGAAATTGCCTGTGGGTCACCAAAAATCGGTTTGAGTCACCTTGGTATACTTCCATGGTAGCAGATGTCTGCTTAAAACCCAGATTTAAGTGTTCCTTTAGCCTTAGCACAGTAGTTGCAGTTGAATATTATTCACGCCAATTACTGAAAACAGGTTTATATTTAAAAACGTATATAGAAAAGTACAGTATCACTATATTCTGAAGTTTTACAATTTTAAAGGTGAAATCCTGGAAATGGAGTTTCAATTATGCATGTGTGTTTACAACCACTGTAATACAAAATCACAGGAATTATGAAAATGTGGAGGCTGCCAAATAAAAGAATGGTGCATTGCTAGTAAGAAATTATACCATATGTATTTTTTGAATGCTGCTCTCATCTTTCTTCATAGTATATTGGTGATTTTTAAAAAGGCTTCATTTCTAGAATAAACAATAAGACTTCAGAAGCAAACTCAGATTTCTATGAAATATTCTTAGCATTAATAAATTAACTGAACCTTAATAAGTCATAGTGTGCACTTACTGAGCGTCTCCCTGCTAAGTGCCATGAACTGGTCTCAATGGTTTACGTGTATTAATTCATTTGCTCCTCACAGAAATTGTGTAAATTAGATGTATTATCCTGATTTTAGAGATAAGGCAACTGAGGCACAAAGGTTATAATCTCTTACCCAATTTCATAAACCTAGTAAGTGTCAGAGAAAGGATTTAAATCCCAGCAATCCGGCAGTAGAATCTGCGTTTCTAAGCCCTGTGCTATGTGTGTTTGCTTCTCTGAGCCTAGAAACAGTGGGGACCAGGCTGACCAGGGTGAGGTGCCAGAAGCCAGTAGCCAAGTGGCAGGGAGCACGTCAACTGTTGAGGGGCTCAGAGCACCCAGGCTGCTCCGACTTCATAGTGCAAGGAAGCAGGAAGGAGCACCAGGGAGCAGATCTAAGGGGTCTCTACTTCACCAGTTACTACCAAAAAGAAATTGATGCGTAAAACTTAAATTGCCAGAGTAAACCCATTTCTACCGTGTGTGTGTGTGTGTGCGTGTGTGTGTGTATAAATAGTGAGTGACAAAAGCAAACCCTTCCACTGAAATATTTTCATTGTTTCCTGTCAGAGGACAGTCTCTAGTCACAGACATCTTTCAAGAAGTTAGTTCACCGTTCTGGTGGTTCAAAGGAGCAGGCTATATGATGGGACGTGCTCTAGTCTCAATGTTTGGGTCCCTTCAAAATTTATATGTTAAATTTCTAATGCTGGTGTGATTGTTTTAGTAGGTGGGGCCTTTGGGAGACACTTAAGTCATGAGGGCAGAAACACCAACAGGATTAGTATCCTCATAAAAGAGGCTCCAGAGACATCTCTTGCCCATTCCATCACGTGAAGACACTGAGAAATCTATGACTTGGACAGAGCCCTTGTCCACTTATGCTGGCACCTGACTGCGGACCTGCAGTCTCCACAACCTGGAGAAAAGGTGAGTTGTTTACAAGCTGCTCAGGCTGTGGTAGTTAGTTTTAGCAGCCTGAACAGACTGAGGGTGCTGTTTTGTGAACCACAAAGTATTTTTAAAGAACTAATTGGCGAGAGAATTTGGTGTTTTTTCCTTTCCAGACTTTATTTGGTTCTTAATGTTTAATTATTTTCAGTTATCTAGTATTAATTTCTCATTATTTCTTACTTCATCTAATCTGTTTAATCCTTCTTTTTGAAAAGTTTTTATTGATTTTAGAAAGATAACAAGGGAGAGAGAGAAGCATTCATTTGTTTCACTTATTTATGCATTCATTCATTGGTTGATTCTTGTATGAGCCCTGACTGAAGATTAAACCCACAACTTCAGTGTTTTTGGGTTTGACCTTTCTTGATCCTCCAAAAATTTCTTGTATTCAGGACTGGCATACCTGACAGATATTCTTATTGTCAGTGCCCATACCGTATCTGTTGTTAATTGTGTTATCATCCCTGCTTATGTCACTATATTACCTGTGTCTTACTCAGTAATGATCTTCTTATTTTCAAGAATTCTCACCATCCAGAAATATTATGTTCTGGACAGAACCTAAAAGACAATGCAAGGGAATGAGAATGAACAGCTACATTTCATCTCTTAATTAATGTAGAACTACACACCTCATCCTTTCCCTGAATGTAACCATTAACATCAATGGGAAAAGAAATATCATGAAGCTGTTACGACCAATGGCCAAGGATTGAATTTGGTCTGAAAATGTTTGCCTCACTCCCAAGAAGTCAGAGAAGCATAAATTTTTAGGATATTGGAGATCTGGGAAGTTATCTAGATCAATCTCTTCATTTCACTAGTAAGAAAACCAAGCTAGGAACACTTTAGTGAATCACTCAAGGTCACTGAGATTGTTTAGGGAAGTAGCAAGAAAGAAAATCTCAGATCACTGGGTATGAAAAATTCAGGCCACACCTGAAGAGCTAACATGCTAGCACGTACAGAGGGCCAATTTTGTGCCAAGGTAATTTGCTTTACGTACACTAACATTTAATTTTCACAACCATACCTGCTTGTAGTCTTTTTGAAAAATCTTTTGGCTCTTCACATATGTTCTAAAATACACTTGTGCCATTGTAATGGGGTAGGGTGGAGCAGAGGTCCTTGGAAAATAGGGGAAACCCCAATCCTGCAAAAAATTGAAAAGGGAGCAGGAAGGATGCTGATGGAGCTGAAGGCATAGCATTTGAGGCACATTGTAAAACAAAAAAAGCAGATGAAATAGTCCCTGTGGCCCTGAAGGGAGGGGCTGTGAAAGAAGACTGCTGCCGGGGGCAAATGGTAAATGTGACTGTGAGAACTTGTGAGAGTGACTCCTGCATGACGTACAAATGTAGCTGGAGGGGCTCATACAGCACCTGCAAAAGCTGTGGGAGCCAGATGCTGAACCAGGACTAACGGAGACTGTAGCACCTGTGCATGGCTAGGAAACGTTTGCTAAGGATGACAGCTAAAATAGAGTTCCAGACACTGAGGAGCTGACAAAAAAATGGCTGGACACTCCCACTGGCTTCCTGCACACTTGGATTTTGGGAGGGCCTTTTTAAAAAGCAAAGGGCAGAAAAGGGCCGCCTCTCTTTTACATGAGCCCTGGGTATAGAGAAGTCACTCTTGCTTAGGAGCTTGGTGCAAGCTGTCTCGCTGTACTTTTAGCGTTTGGATGTTCGGGGCCTCTGGCCCTGCTCCCTGCGTGGACAGGAGCATTCGTAAGACCAGGAGGTGAGGGGCCACTAGGGGTTAGACACTGTTTGGGTGGGAGCCCACTCCTCGAGGCAGGGTCCCACACAGGGACATGTGCCTCCCTGGGCTCCAGCCTCTGTGACACTGTGATCCACAGTAGCATGGCACGTGGTTCCCGGAGAGCTGCATGGAGACTGGAAGCAGCATGCCCCAGATCCTGAGAGAGAGAGTTGCTGTGTGAAGATGGCAACTCTGACACCTACAAGTACACATGCCAGAGTCGGACGTGTGCGCGTCCGACTTAAGGACCGATAAGGAAATGGGGAACTTTTTGGCATGGGTTCGATTTGTAGTCTTTTGGGGAGCAAGGGAAGTTCTGGGTCTCTTGAGAGAGAAGGGCTCAGAGCAGGAGTGCTCTCAGCCTCCCAAGGTTGGGACCCAATTAATAAAACCTGTTTCCTTCAACACAAATCACTGGATCATGTGGACTAAAGGCACTAAGCAGGCGAAACCCAGTTAGCATGGTTACTCCTTGGTCAGAACAACAACAATAACAGCAACAGCAACATCAGAGAATGTAAGAGGTGTGTAGAAAAGTAAAATACTAAAGGGCTTTATTGTTTGTTTGTTTAGAGGTATATATTTGCAATAAGGCTCAAAACAAGTTTGTGCCATGGATACTATTTTTAAGAGGTTATGATTCACTTGGATAGACTAGACTTAATAGCAGTCACAAATAACAGACAACGTGTGAGGTCATAATCAAAGAAATGATGAGTAAATCAGAGGCATGGGCAATATCATTCATTCATTTATTCCGCAAACATTTACTTGGCGGCTCTTCTACTCCATGATTAGTTCCAGGCGTTAGGCTAGTGCAGTGAACAAAATGACAAACACTGCTTCTACTGATGGACTGAATATGATAGTGAAAGAAGGCACTCAACAGATTTTAAAAAGATGCCAAGTAAGTAAGTTTATATTTTGTTACAAAGGGATAAATTCTCTGTTGTATTGGGATTTGGGAGGCTCTAAAGAGGAATTGTAGGTGCAGTTTATACAGAGTCATTAGAGTAGACTTGCTTGAAAAGCTGGTTTTTTAAATAAAAACTATTAGATAGAGATGTAGATATTTGGGGTAAAAGATGGACAAGTTAGTGTAACTCTCCCTATGAAGGAAAGGTTGTCTGGTGTGTTCAAGGTACAGCAAGAAGTATGGTTGGAGATAAGATCAGAGAGGAAACAAGAGGCCAAAGCAGAGAGGGGCATTGGTGACATTTACTTAGCAGTTCCATGGAGAGATGAGTATGGAAAAAGGAGCGCCATAATAAAGGTTTTGAGATGAATCAATTTGAAATTCACACTTTAAAATTGTCATTCCAGCCAAGTCTGTGGCTGGAGGCAGGTGAAAGGCAACCATACATTGATATCTCTCTCCCTCTCTGCCTCTCTCACTTTCCCTCTCTCTGAAAATAACAAATAAAATCTTAATAAATAAATAAAATTGTCATTGTTATTTTTAAGTTGAGGAGTGTGTCAAGATAAGGTGGAATCTAATAAGACAGTGGTCAGGAGGCTGTGGTAGCAATCTCACATTGTGGTAGCAATGTGAGAGATCATGCTGACTCTTCTAGGGTCAGGAACAGTAGAGGTGATCATAGGCAGTAAACAATATATTTTGGATAAATTTGTTATGGGCCTGAAAGAATGAAACCAATGATAGAATCAAATATTTATTTTTTTGGATTGAGCAAATTGGATAATTGATTTGTCACCAACGAAGAGGGAGAATATTCTCATGACATATGCTTTTGAGCAAATTACTAATTCAAGTTTTATAGATAATATTGGAGTTGGGTATTATAATTCCAAGTGGAGATATCAAGTAAAATGTGTGAGATGTGACAGAGAGAAGTCTAAGCATAAGATATAACATTTGAAAGTTATACCATCTAGATAATATTTAAAACTCTGAGAATAAGAAAAGAATATGTATTATACAAAATAAATGATGATTGTCCCAGGGGTACACCAATGTGAAAAGTTGAAAGAAGGAGAAATCAGCAGAAGCAGCTAAGGCAGAACAATCAATTAATGATAAGTGACAAAGTACATTGAGTTCTGGAAAACAAGAGACTGAGGATTATTGATGACAAGTGAGTGATCAATTGTGTAGAATTTGGCTGATAGATCAAGTGAAATGAAGACAGAGCACTGAACTTTGAATTTAGCAACATGAGGGGCATTGGTGACATTTACTTAGCAGTTCCATGAAGAGATGAGTGTGGAATTATATTGGAGTGGATTAAGCAGAGAATGGAGATGAATAAAAGAAAACAGGGAGAACAACTCTGGAGGAATGTTACTGCAATGGGGAGTAATGAAATGAGGCCGAAGCTCTTGGGGGAAGTAATGAAATGAGGCTGAAGCTGTTCTATGGAAGATATTTGTGTGCTGAAGGACATCATTCACTAAAATGAAAACTGAAGAGTTGGGAAAAAAATGAACCTAAGGAAAACAGGGAATGGCTACATTTTATAAGTGATAGAGGAAATACAGTTCAGTAAAAGAAAAGGAACAATCAGAGGAGAAATTTTAAGAAAGCTAAGAAAAAGACGGCCACAACACTCTTTTTCTATATATTATTATTCCATGTAGGGGTTTTGGAATAACTAGGTCATAGTCTAAATATAGCTGTTTGATGGAGGGTGATGGACAAAGTCACGCTCCTGTAGAAATGGTGTATTTGAGGAAACTGCAGATCAGTGACTTGAAGAGAAATAACTTAAGGAATGCTAACTGGCCAACCAAATACATCCCAACACGGTGGCACTATTTTGGTGAATTTATTACCACTTGTATTTCAGAGCTGAATTCATTGTAAAGAAGCTCACAGAGAATACAAATTTGTTTAAATTAAGCATACCCTCTTTTGGCTAATGCTAGAAACATCATCACATTTTGTTTGAGTCTGTTCCTTTTTTTAAGTTTATCTCCCTTCTCTTCATATAGTCCTCTAGCTCCTTGAACGTAGTTCAATGCAATTATTTTAATATGTTGCCTTAGTTACAGTGAACCCCAGTCATTCCTCCCTAAGACCATATTTAGGTCACTTTAATCAGACAGCAGGTGCATAAGGAAGGTCTCAAGTCAAATGAAAATGATTTAGACAAATGTGGCAATGATTAAGCTTACTCTACATTTTGAAGATCCTTAATTAATTTATCACAGAGGAACTTGTACTACAGCACTGGAGAAACATTGTGTATCCCTCATATGATTCATGGGTAGTGTCTGAGTTCTTTAAAAGAATGGCCATTTTGGTGGTTAACTATTCGGAGAACAGACAGAACCTTCTGAAAAGCCAGAGACGGGTACTTTCCATCTCTCTAGGTTCTTGCTTCCTCATGTGCACAGCAGGTATTGAGGCATGTGCTCTTGAGGGAAGCACTACATGGCACCTGTTAGATGACAGTAATTAAGAAGTAGCCTGGTCTGTTATTTTAGCATCATATTTGGTCACCAACTATAGACATGAGAAAAATAAGCTTTGCAAAATAAATTTTAAAAGTCCAAAAAGTATATAATATGGGGTCAATGTGACTCCAGGATGCCAACACATCATATATTATATTCTCACTCCATCATTGAATCTTTGCAAGTGACTTCTAGCCTTAAGACTGTCTCTTTGTCGTTGGTAGACACTAAAGCTTTATCCAGCTTGTCTCCGAGAAAAACAGGGATTTAGAATCCTGCCAGCTGAATTCAGCCTTTCAGAAGCCTCACCCAAAAACTTTCACTTAACATCTCATTGATCACAACTTGTTTCTGTTAAAAAAGCTAGGAACATAGGATTTTATAGTGGGACACAGTATCATCCCAATAAAATCAGGGTTTTTGTTACTAAATAAGAAAACAGTGAATTTAGGGTGGACAATAAACTTTTTCCCCCCAGAATTAGACTAGGTTATGATCTATTTTTTAAAATAGGCTTTTATTTATTTATTTTTAAAGATTTTATTTATTATTTTTAGAAAGAGGGGAAGGAAGAGAGGCAGAGAGGGAGAGAGACATCAATGTATGGTTGCCTTTCACCTCCAGCTAAGGACCTGGCTGGAGACCTGGCTTGCAACCTGGTTACGTGCCCTGTTTGGGAATGGAACCAGTGATCTTTGGGTTTGCAGGCTGGTGCCTTATCCACTATGCCACCAGCCAGGGAGCCAGGGCCACATGATCTGTTTTTAGTGAAGTCTCCAAATCTGTGTATAAATTCCTTAATTTGCTTCAATTTTTTATGCCTCAGATTTTATTTTTACTTAAATGTTTCCAAATGGTTTCTTCCATTGCTGTCTTTAACTAGATGCTGAGTGTTGCTCCTGGGCAATCGTCAGATACACTGTTTACACTTAGAGTTGATTCTCTTCATTATGGCTTTGACAATTATTTTTCCAGGCCTATTCTGTTAATAGCTATTCCTCTAAACTTACACCGTGCTTTTGGCAAAATAAATCATTTATTCCACATGCAGTCTTCCGTACAGTGTTTCTTGTCTCATTATGCTAAAGAATATTACTACAATAAATTTGTTGAGTTTCTGTGTAATCTATTATTCCAAAACTCAAATGATGTATAATATTTTAACACTTATGATTATTAATTTAGCCCTCCCAGGTTTATTTCTGTTCTGATTTCCACCCCCCACTCCCAAACTAAGAAGATAAATTTCTACTTATACAACTCTCAAAATGATTTTTTTCTTTTTAATTTTTCTGTTTTAAGTAGTCCTATATTTAGGTGATAGCAACTCTATGAGATTTTTTGGCCTTTCCATTATGTTAAGGCCAAATAAAATAAGCAAATAAATGCCAGGAAGTGTGATGAGGGCTGTAATTGGTCCATCAGTTAAATCACTTCTGCAATGCCAGAAAGATCTTTATTTGGACAAATCAAAGCAATGGTTCTCAATATTCACATTCTTTCGGAATCAAAATCAGGGATGAACAAAAAAAGAGATATCAAGACTCCCAGAGATTTCCCAGTTTCCCAGAGATTATTCTACAGTAGAGACAGGTGGAGAAAAATACTGGGTTAAAAAAAGAAGATGTTTGTGCTGGTTTTTTAAAATGGGACAAAGGTTTTCCTAAAAGAGTGTCAATTAGGCAAATATAATAGCAGGTGTGATCACCAATGGAGATGCTATAAGTGTTCTACTGTAACAGGAATCACAAAAAAGAGTTTATATGAGCAGATTTTAGAAGTGGATAGGATTAAAATCACTTTTATATCATCAGACATAAGGGTTTGAAATTATTCCATAAAGCAGCACTTACTAATTATGTTAATAAGCATTTATGTTGCTCCCCTCTTTGCCACAAATGGTTTGGGAAATGCTGAAGACTATTCCATTTTCTTGGATATTAAAATGCCAATAACATCAAGATAATCTGAGGACTCTACAGTAATAAGAACATTTACATCCGTAATTTCCTAAGCTTATTTTTCCAAGGAACTTTTATTTTTTTTCTCCCATGCTCATTTTGGATTTCAATTGATATTTAGTGGAACACAACAGAAGACACAGCTATGGGCCATGTAGAATGCTTTGAATATGGCATCAAATCAACGTGCTCTGTGTATTTCAAAAGTCCATTTTAGTATGATATCAAATTGAAAACTTGGCAATTGGAATCCTGAAAGCAATTATCAGGCTATTGTACAAGTGTGAAAAGGGGATCATGAGTTCCTGAGCAAAGCAATGCATTTGAGAGATATATAAAAGACACAATGAGAGGATTTATGGATAATGAAATAAAAATTGTTCCTGTACAGGCAATAAAGTCCAGATTACTGCAGAAGGGAATAGGGGATATTTACATGGGAATACTTACACCTCCAAATGAGATAATCACAGCCTTGTGACAGATCCTCTCTTTCAAAAGAGAGAAAGACAAACACTTATTAGTGATCAAAATCTCCTAACACAGAATAGTGAAAATGCAAATCAAATATTTTAGCTTATAATAAAATTATTTCTATTATAATATTTGTTTGTAATACAATTCAGTAATACAAGTACAATTTTGGATATAAATGTGTTTTATAAATGTCGGGAACAGATGTATTTTTGTCATCTGGGTAATACACTAGGAGGAGATCGAGAAAATCATGTAAACTGTCATTTGGAACAAAGAAGTTACAGCAGAAATGTGATCTGAGAAATAACATGCTGATTATGTACTGGGAACGAGAAAATGGTAGTGCAATGTCTTTCAGTAGCATGTGGTGTAGAGTGTAAGAGGAAAGTTTTTATTGGTTAGCTTTGTTTTTATTATCTTGATGGACTATAGTCTAAACTTGAAGTATTTATTTGAAATACAAAGGATTTATAAATTTAAAAATGTTATTCCTGGTTATTCTCTCATTTTTTATTGTTTAGTTATTTCTTTTTTTTTTTTTAATTTTATTGTTGTTGTATTATTGTTTAGTTATTTCTTAATATCAAATTCTATCTGAGTGCCATTACAAAAAATTTTTCAAAAATCTTGACCACTAGACGTTTCTACAGATCTAATGAGCTTTGAATTTGGAGAATTAGTGATTACTGTTAAAATTAGAGTATCTCCCATTTTTTAAAAAAAGAGCATAATAAAGTAAAACTCATCATTTGGGTATGTTGAGTAAACCTTTGAACTATTTTTATATTTATTACAATTTAGACTGCAGCAGTTTTTATGTCACAATTGGAATAATGTAAGAGTATTGAATTCAATGTTAAGAAGATTAAGGTTAAATTTAAGAAAATTTCCAGTCTCTCCAAATGCTGTAAGAATGCCATAAACCTTAGACTAAAGCAAAATTTAGATTAATATCTACCCAAAATAATTTATGTGTAAAATATCCACTTTATTAAAAAATAAGCATGCAAAAAGGATGGCATGAACATATTGAATAAGAATGAGTGTTCTAATTTGAATATATTTGGCTATCTAATGAATACAAGGCAGGGTGTAGCAATGTGTGTGAAATCTCAAGTGTTCTATTCCATTTATGCTTTCTTGCATTTCTGTTGATCATAATGAGCAACAGACAGTTCTTCTCTAAAGAAGTATAGGCCCATCTGCTTCTCATTTTGACTCTTTTTATGCTTGAAATTTTTTAACTAATTTTCAGACCATTTATAAAGCTGATCTAAAACAACTTCAATTGTTCAATTTTATTATTTATTTTTTTTTTTTTTTGAGAGAGGGGAAGGGAGAGCGACATCCATGTATGGTTGCTTTCCACTTGCCTCCAGCTACGGACCAGGCTTGCAACCTGGTTATGTGACCTGACTGGGAATTGAACCAGCGACCTTTGGGTTCGCAAGCTGGTGCCTTACCCACTATGCCACCAGCCAAGTCAGAACTTCAAAATTTTTTTTTAAGATTTTACTTATTATTTTCAGAGCGAGGGGTAGGGAGAGAGGCAGAGAAGGAGAGAGACATCAATGTATGGTTGCCTTTCGTCTGCCTCCAGCTATGGACCTGGCTATGGACCTGGCTGGAGACCTGGGGTGCAACCTGGTTATGTGCCCTGGCTGAAGAATCAATCAAACCAGTGACCTTTGGGTTCTCAGGCCAGCACCTTATCCACTGTGCCACCAGCCAGGTCAGAACTTTTAAACTTGGCACTGAAGACACCTATAAACCCTGATCTCAACTTATTTATTTTTGTTAAAATATTTGCTATTACATCATCAATTTGTTTCTCTTCCAACAGAAATTGGTATTGGCCTTATAGATTTTCACCATCATAAATACAACAGAATATAGCTGATGAAGACAAAATTCATATATACTGAGTTCAATATACTGTTAAATTTCATCTCCCTCTGTGAAAAATTTTAGTAATGTCATGCACTTCATTTTTTCTACTAATAAACATCCCTATCATCTATGAATATATTCCATGTAACCCTAATTATAAAGTCAACTATCTATATATGCATGTTCTTTTACTTTTTCCTTGACCTACTGATTATCCAGGAATAAAGGTGGTACCCACTGATAATAAAAGATTAAAATAATACACTTTATGCTAACGAATTAGGTTGTCAGAAAAACTAAAATTGTTATTATTCATTTACTGATTATGTTTAAGGGCTTTAGTTAAATCTGTTCAAAGGGACAGTTATAATTAACATTAATAAAAAAGAAAAATATTTTGATTCCTATCATATACTGTTCTTATCAGATTCCCAGTCTGTAGAATTTAAGTGCATTCCTTTCCTTTGAGGCTGGAGGAAATCTGTAGAAGTTTCCTGAAAATATATTTTAATCATTCTCTGTTTAGCTCAACAAAGAGAAACAATGTGAAATTATCAACATACTCTAACTTCTTATTACTCAATCAACTGAATTAAGGGCCAATGTGGCTACAGGTAAAACTTTCCAGGATTTATTGCATCAAGAACTAGGGAGGGCTGTGATGCTTTCAAGGTAAGCACCCGTAAGTACTAGTCCCTATCCCCCATGATTCTCAGCAAAGTTTTCTCCCCAATCCCATGCATTGATTCATACTGTATATTGGGGAATGGCATGAGAAACATGTAGTGCATAAGACACTTGTGAAGAGGAAATAAATTTGAATTCAGTAGAGTGGACAAAACCAAAACTTGAACTATCGGCCCAATATTCCCACAGATTTTTGATAAAAAGGGTGGTGGAGAGCTTCAGAGATTCCGTAATTTTTCACAGATTCCTAGGTGTCTTTATACTTCTAACATTATATGAAGGAAATGTATTTCCTGGTTATCATTAAACTTCTTACTATAATCAGGTAGTGATTTATTTGTTTTTCTGATAGTCCCAAAAGTACTAAGAAGGGAAAATGTGTGTGTTAGTGGGTACATTTAAATAAAATAATCATAGATGATTGTGTGAATTATGGTATTATTTACAGAATTCACTGATATATTCTCAGGCAGTGCTTTGCTAAGTATACATGGCACTAATGTCTACATATTTGGTCCCTTGGTAGGTAAAGCAATTAGAACTCTCTCAATGAAGAAGAATCTGTTATTTTTAATAACAAATAAGAGGCACATAGACCACTGGAAACTACTGATAATAGCTTATATTTCACAGAATACATTTAGATCAAGACCCTTTTATTAAAAAAAGTTATAAACCACTGTCTGAATTATTTGACTATTTGACTGATATTTTGCTCTGGTGTTTCTACAAAGTTGGGAACTTAGAACGGGCTGAAGACTCTCAATCTAACACCCAGAATAATGACTGGCTGCCCTTCAATCAAGCTGCCCATGCTCAAGCTCACTAAAGGGCCGTTATAGAAGTGCCCACCAGTTTCCCATAGAGCCCTAAGAAAGACAAAATCTATGGCATGCCTGGGATTGCATTGATGGATTCTGAAATTCCTGGGGCCAGAAATTACTCAACTAATGACACTAGATGTGGTACTCAAAACATGGCCTTCCACACAGAAGTCTAAATGTTCTCACATGGAAAAACATAATTTAGGTTGCAGGTGGAATTAAAGTGTTAACCATTTTACCTTATTGTAGGGACATCTTGGACTTTCTGGGTGGACACAATATAATGCTTAAAAGTGGAAAGGGGGATTGGAAGAGAGAAACAAACAACTAGTAGCATGAGAAGAATTTGTCCTGATACTGTAGACTTCCAAGATGAAACCAAGCTAAGGAAACAGGTGGCTGTTTGAAGCTAGGAAAGGTAAGACAACTGTGCCTGCACAGAGGCTATGGAGAAGGGCACAGCAATGTGAATACTTCATATTAGCTTAGTGAAACTATGGCAGAGTTGTAAAATAATAAATTTGTGTTAAACCACTAAATTTGTGATAATTTGGTATGGTAGCAATGTGAAGCTATGCATATTTTGGTTCCTGAAATTGGGTACTATTGTAATAAATACCAAAAAAATGTAGAAGTGGCCTTATAATTGGACAATGGGCAGAGGATAGAATAATTTGGGGAACATGGTAGAAAAAACCCAGATTTCCTTGAACAGACTGATTATATACATACATATATATATTATGCTTGTATACATATATATGTATATATGCATACAGTATATATGTACATACAAATGTTAATAACTCTGCAAGGGAGGACTCAGGAAGAAGTGTTAAATATGGTACAGAAAATATTTATTGTCTTAGAGACTACCTAAATCGCCACTAATAGATTGTTGTTAAATAATTTTGAAGGTGCTACTGGTGAACTCTCAGAAGGAAATTAACATGTTATTGAAATAGGAAGAAAAGTGACCCTTGTTATACAGTGGCTGAATCTTAGCTCAAATGTGCCTTAAACTTATATGAAAAGTAGAATTTATAATGATAATACTGAATATTAACTGAGAAAATTTCTAAGTAAAGTATTAAAGGCATATCCTAGTTATTTTTATGCTGATAGTAAAATACAAAATAAAAAAATATAAATTGGGGAAGAAGTGTTAAAAAAAAAAAAAAAAGGAACCAACCATACTGGGGGATGGGGGAAATTTCAGCATATCCAGATTGCAAAAATTTTCCTATTGGGAAAGTAGAAAATAGAGAAAGAAAAAAAACTCAAGCATGTGGCTGGTAGCCTTTTGCTAATACCTGAGATCAAAAGTTTCAAGCGTGTTTTCACACAAAAGGCTCTGAAACATTAAGTGTGTGACTAAGATCCTTTCAGTTGTACCAGGAAAAGCCAAAATCAGAGATGGGCTAATCTAAGAAAGATCTGTGGAGGGACCTTCTGTCTAATGGAATGAATGCTATGACATACACAGGTGTGTAAAGGTTCCATGTCAGTCATCAGAACAGCATATAGTACTCGCTACCTGCTTCTTCCCAGCACACAGCAGCCCAGTGCTACAGGGAACTGCATTGGAAGCTTCACAGGCTATAAGGTTCATTTTGAGGCTGCTGCTACTCACTGCCAATGCCTGTTTCTCATTTCAAGCTTCACGTTTGAGAAATGAGTTGGAGTGCACGTGGCCGATCTCAGACTTGTTTTGTTAAAATATTGTGGCGATCAATATGGCATGAGCTAACAAAGTTGTACTGGATACCAGAGTTTTCATATTCTGAGAGCAGGATACCTACGCTTCCTAAGCAAGTTTCATGCTTCTGAAGGAGTTCTGGCAGGGGATTTTTACAAAATGTTTCGCAACAACGGTGGCTTTCACCTGATAATGATTAAATATTTCTCCAGTTTCTGCTGTCCTATATTTTATTGGTAGAAGAATGGAACTTTGTATTTATAAGCATTAAGCAGGTTGGCACTTGAAGGTTTTGTGAAAGTAAATATATTCATACTACAATTTTAGTTTTATTACTTTGAATGCATACTTCGAAATACAAGATCTTTTCCTCATGTCCAGTTTTTCTTTTTTTACTACTGAACCTAAAGGCATATAACATATTATAAATAATTTTTCAATGCAGAAAAGTCTCCAGATTATTGCTTAGGGTTTCCCAGGTCTCTCTCTTTTTTAAAAAAAGATTTTGTTTAAAGATTATTTTTAGAGAGAAGGGCAGGGAAGGAGGAAGAAGGGAGAGAAACAGAGAAACATCAATGTATGGTGACCTTTCACCTGCCTCCAGCTACAGACCTGGCTGGAGACCTGGTTTGCAACCTGGGTACATGCCCTGACTGGGAATTGAACCAGCAACCTTTAGGTTCACAGAGCAGTACCATTCCACTTGAGCCACCAGCCAGGGCTCTCTGTCTCTTTCAACATATCTTACCTAGAGGTAGAAGAGGTTTACATAATGGTCAAAGAAAATTAATGTAATATGGCTAAGATGATATAAATGGTTATTATGATAATTTTGAATATAACTAGTAATTTATAAAGATCAAAAAGTTTTATTAGTATATAAGAACTGAAAAAAATTTTTCTCACCTGTCTGTACATTTTTCACTAGAGATAATTCAATAAATTCTGATATAGCAATGACAGACTGTAGTTACTATATCAAAGCAACATTTTAAAATACGTTGTTTTATCTTTCCCTGATATTTAGGGTGAACTCCTCCCAGAAGGCTGTATACCTTTTATAAACTCCATGAGGACAAATGAGATTGTAAATGCCTTTTATATGATTTTTTCTATATACATTATTAAATATGCAAAGTTTGGATGGTCAGGTATGTGTTACCAATTTGAGAGCTAGACTCTATTTGATGCTTCTTGCACGTGCTACCATTACTACTGGGATTGAAAATGCAGCTTTATTTCCCTTAGACATGAAGGACTGCTGGTAGACAAGGGGTTTAGAAAAGAAAGATCATGCCTTTTAGGTTATCACAGAACACTGACTGAAACGATGTGGCTGTCATAGGCAGGAGGCAGTTTGGATTCAGTAGACTTTTCTACAACCTGAAAAGTCCTACTGGGCAATCATTCACTGCATTTGGCAAGGACAGAAACTGTTTCTTCTGTCTTAGTGCCTGCTGGTATCAGGACACACAGGTGGAGTGGAGATCCTGTCACATTAAAAAATCCCTCTCTTCCTTTGCGCCAACCTCTTGGATATACATTCATTGTCCTGACTTCATTCTCAAACCCTCATGGACTTTGGAACATCAACTAGGATTGAATTTCTTAAGGTTCTGGATACAAAAATGGAGTAAAGCCAAAGCAAATTATATACCCTAGTACCTGTTCATACCCTTCATTTGTGCTTAGAACATTAGTTTTTAACCTTTAGGATCAAAGTGCATGTACAATACAAATATCAGTGTTAACATTAAGGTATTAGCTAGTTCTTGTCTACTTTATGCACCACAAATTATGAGAAATTTATTTCATAATGGCAAACACGGAAATTAAAATGTCCCACATTATTCCACCAAGAACAGAGTACAGCACAATTATTATAATACAGTAAATGTTGTTATATTAAAATGCATCTTTAAAAAGATAACCCTCAGTTTTGTAAAGCAATTTGAATCTCTAGGGACACTGAAGAAGGCTGAAAGATAGCTAATAGCGAAGAGTACATTACACTATAACTGTTCTTGAAAGTGGAGCATCAATGGAAAATAAATCAACATATTTATTTTAAAAGGTTTACTTTGAGAATGTCTTCAATTTTCTATTCAAAGAAATAAACAACTGAATAACCATAGCAATACCCTATTATGTTAATTTTGCAGTAAAACAGAGTGGTTATTGTTATTTTCTTTTTACAGTTTAGGAAACAAAGTTTCACAGAGGTTGAATTCTACAAAATCACATGGCTTGAACGTATTCAATTTTGAATTACAAAGACTACCGGCTGTCTCCCACTTCAATAGACTCTAGTAAGGAAATTCGAAAGTGTCAGTAACATTAATGCAGTGCCTTCATACTCCTTTTCTTCAGGTAAAACATGCACTTTTAAAAGGCTTCAAATTCTCACTAGTGGAATAAACACTGAAAATCATACTAACTTAGTGTACTCCTTATCTCACTTCAATCCTGCAACATTTCTACTACACCCAAGTGTCAGCATATATTACATGCATAAGCATTGTGTGATTTCCCAATTCTGAAAATATCTTTATATTAAATTGACAGTTCTCTCCTAGCAAAAATTATATTTTATTGATTCTGAATTATAACCTGTTTAAATTTTCATAGGTTTTTTGGTATTGCACATTATATATTGCTTTGTGGCATAATCTTCAAAGCACATTATCAAAACCCATTTATTTCTACAACAATCTTATACTGAAATCAAGCCTTCCTGTTTGCAGAGAAAATAACACATGCAAAAAATGAATGAGCATAAGTGGCTTGGTTTAAATTATTTGAGTGATAAAAAGAATACAAGCTTTTTGTGGCTTGAAGCCTTTTAAATTCTATTTTTCAGTTGTCTCCTTGTGTTTCTAAAGTGGTACTTTCAGGTATATTTTGAGTTGAGACTGTGATGAGCCTAAGAAATAATTTTCTGTTCTGTGACACTCTATGGAGCCTTCATGGAGCCTGCAAACCCCTGGCTCATGGGTCATCTTTATACCTGAAAGTGGTTTAAAGGGGTAGCTAATGCTTACTTCTGTTTCAGTAGCAAGTTCTAGATCACCAAGGGCCAAGGCCAGCATGAATATTAAAATCTCTGAGCTAACTTTGGAACCTACCTGATCTGTACTTTAGTTTTTGAAAAAGTCTTGACCAGCTTGTACAAGCCAGGGACCCTGTATATGTACTAAGGCCTAGCTATGCTATTTCAGGTTTCAAAATATGAAGCTTACTGAGAAGCCAATGGTGCCCTACATTATTAAGATAATTTATAGAAATGGATGTGCCTGCAACTTTCTTCATGGGCCACAGTTAGGAAATAGATACTCCTGAGATATATAAAGGTAATCTAATAAATATATTCTATTTGATTTTACGCAGAAATATGCAAATAAAATTCTCATTATTTACTGCCTTTCCTCCAACTCTGTTTCTAAGTAAGTCCTATTAAAAAATAAATTAAACACTTATTGAGTAGTAAAGTACAAACTATAAGACAGCATCAGGTAACATTTGTCTAGATGCATCTTTAAAACTGAAATGGTTTAGAGTATTTTGCATCAGTAATTTTAATCTCATGTTTACAATTTTTAAAGCCTTTGAGACTTAAATGTCTCATCAATATTTAAATTTATTCATTTACATTTTGAATCTTACTAATTCTTAAAGCCGATAAGGGATTAAGAAAGTGGCAGAAAAAGTGATAAGAAAATCTAACCTGCATTCTTGAAATATTTATTACATTTTAATTTTATCTCCATCTTAAGGTTCCATCCCTAAGTAATATTTACAAATAAGATTAACTATGTTTTTCAGATGTAACAAGTTTTCATTTTATAATTAAAACATTGTATTATTTATAATTTAATTAGAGAAGAATAAGTTGTGTTTTTAGTATTCTTGGGTGAAAAATATCAATTTTCTGATTCAGGCTTCTACCTTTGTGGTGACAAAATATACTTATAAGTGTTACTTTATGCTAATAAATAACTAAAAGCTTTGATATGTAACCATGAATAAAATCCATATATTTGCTTTAATGACAAAATAATAACTAGAATTAAAGTTACTGTATAATCATTTTATAGTTGATATATGGTTATTTATTTACCAAAATTTTTACATACTTCAAAACTCACTTTTTTGAATGCAATATTAAATGAATAATAATTTTGTAAAAATATATATACACACAAATACATGTTTTACCTGAAGGTAATATACATACATACAAACACACACACACAAACACACACATATCTATAATATACATGGTATATACTAGTTCCAGCACTTGGCTATTGTAAATAACTCTGCTATGAGCATTGGGGTGCATGGGTTCTTTTGAGTAAGTGGTTTAGAATTCTTAGGGTACAATCCCAGCAGTGGGGTCACTAGATCAAAAGGCAGTTCCATTTTTAGTATTTTGAGGAAATTCCATACTGTTTTCCACAGTGGCTGCACCAGCCTGCATTCCCACCAACAGTGCACTAGGGTTCCCTTTTCTTTATCCAATGTTCTGTTGTTAACAGCACTGCTTAGCTTCTGTACACTCATGCTTAGTTTCTATTAACATTTAAGTGGCTTTGTTAAAGGCTTAATTCTACTTTCCTTTACTTGAGTAATCTTACAATATTCTGCTAATAAGTGATAAAAAAAGTTGGTATCCAGGTATCCAAAACAGTCAATTGCATGAAGAAACCATTTTAGCTCTTAGGGGCCTCTGTATGACTAAGAAGCCCTCTTATGTTCAAGTATAAGGTTGAAAACCTTTTATATTCCAAGTGGTGCATTTTTAAATTTCCCATACCAAAAATATCTAAGGGTTTCTTTTTGTAATGAAAAATTACATTATACATTTTTAATCTGTTCAACTCTATACTTGAATTAATGAAAATTATATGTATAGAGACTTTTTGTGGCTGGGTGTTTTTATTTTCTTCTAACTGGCCAACAATTGGAGAATGGATAAATAAATTGCAGTGTATTGATAAAATGGAAAATATTTAATTACTCATCAAACTATTTTCAAAGGTACTAATTACAGAGAAATGCTTATCATGTAATATTGAATAAGAAAAAATGCACATATAATCTACCATTATTTAGTTTAACAATATATTATTGATTGCTACTCTGTCTGCATATAGTCTTCTTTTGTTTAATAAGTGGATCACATTCCATTGTATTCAGTTAATTCTATTTTGATGAACATTAAGTTTATTTCTAAATAGCATACCCTAAAAAGTGCTGAAAGATGATTTTTGTAAAAATATATACTTGCATAATTATTTCTTTCAGATTTATCTCGACATGGAAATATAGTTTGCAAAAATAATAGGTGCATTTTAATTTTCTGAGTTGACTTATATTGAGATGTTCCCACTTAAATCATAAAATTAAAAATTCAATTATAGTTGACATGCAATATTATATTAGTTTCAGGTGTTGTACAATTTAGTGGTTAGACATTGGTATAACTTACTATGTGATTCACTCTAGTTTAGTGCCCACTTGGTTAAATAATCATCTACTTTACAAAACATTTCTCCTAATATATCTAGTACCCACCTGGCACTGTACATAGTTATTATAATCTTTACCATATTTCCTATGATGTACTTTACATCCCCATGGCTATTTACTAATTGCTAATTTGTACTTATTAATCCCTTCATATTTTATTCTTTAACACTTTTTCAATTATAATTTATTTAAAAATTTAAAAAGATTTTATTCATTCTTTTTTGAGGGAAGGGCAGGGAGGGAGGAAGAAAGGGAAGGAAACATCTATGTATGGTTGCCTTTCACCTGCCTCTAGCTACAAACCTGGATGAACCTGGCTTGTAACATGGTTATATGCCCTGGCTGGGGAATCAAACTAGTGACTTTTGGGTTCACAGGCCAGTGCTTATCCACTGAGCCACCAGCCAGGGCCAATTATAGTTTATATTTAATATTCTGTTATATTAGTTTCAGATGTACAGTATAGTGATTAGGCAGTTATGTCATTTATAAAGTGATCCCCCTTATAATTCAAGTAGCCACCTGGCACCATATAGTTAGTGTTACTGACTATATATCCTATGCTATACTTTACATCTCCATGATTATTTTGTTATCTACCAATTTGTACTTCTCAGTCCCTTTACTTTTTTACATAGCCCTCTAACCATCCTCCCATCTAGTAAACAAGTTTGCTCTCTATATCAAGAAATCATAAATATTTTGATTCTACCATAACTAAACCTTTAAAAATTTGTTTCACATTTGATAAACAGTAAGACCTTTCAATAAAGTTATATAATATAGAAGTGATTTATAAAATTAACATAATATATTTAAATATATCTGAATTTTTACTCTAAATATTTTTCAATTAAAAATAATATTTACCCTGGCTGGATAGGTGCCAACCTGTGAACTTAAAGTCCACTGGTTCGATTTCCACCCAGGGCACATAACCAGGTTGCAAGGCAGGTCTCCAGACAGGTCCGTAGCTGGAGCAGGTGAGGGGCAAACATACATTGATGTTTCCTACCCTTTCTTCCCCATCCCTGCCTTTCTCTCTAAAAATAATGAATAAAACAATCTTTAAAAAAATGATACCCACTCTTGGGGGAGATCCAAGATGACAGAAGAGTAAGTGATAGCTGTGCTGACCTCTTTTCAGGACCAGTCTGGAACTGCTGCTGAATTGTGGAGAGATCATCCATAATGACCAACTGAGCAATGGCTGGAAAGAAGCCTTATAACTCCAGACAGACAAAAGAAGTCACTTATCACAGCATGATTGGTACAGGGTGTGAAGGAGATGTGAGAGAGCTGGCTGGGTTCCCAAAGGCAAGCAGCTGAAGTGCCAGAGGGATATTTCAGCAACTGGGGATTCCCCCTGAGAAGGGTAGGATCTAAACCCAAGGCTTGGTTCCACAGCCTATATCATCAGAGTCTGAAAGGCACCCAGCTCACATCCAGCTGTGAAAAGTGGCAAGATTTCTGCCTAGCAGAGACATCTCAAAACATTGAGAGCCTTTTAAAGGGCTAATGCACAACATTTTCTTTGCAGCCACTTACCCTTGGTTCCAACAAAAGGGGGCAGGTGGACTAGAGTCACTTGAGGAGTTTGGGGATAGAGGCTATGGAAAGAGAACTGAGGGATCAGCCAATGGGATCCTTGTGCTGACTCATCCCCTATACTGCAGGAAACCGTCTTGCTCAATCAGACCCCCCCCCCCAAGTGGCATCAGCCTGAGGGGAAGCAATAGCATCACCCATAGGAATTACTGTCCCCCAAGCAGTGTGATTAAGCCTGATTGAGGATTATAGATCAACTAGACTAACAACTGAAGAAGGCAGTCACAGACTGTGGATCGCTGTTAGTCACAAACAGGTTGCCTACTACCAGATTGGGATACCATCTGACATCACCGGGACAGAGTCAGAAAGAGAAAGTAGTGGTAAAACTAGATTCTACTAAGACAAATTTCACCATGGATTTCTTAAAGATTTGCATAATTTTATCTCCTGAACAGCTTGTTAATATCCATTTCTTGTCCTTCAAGTTTGTGCCTATTAGATCACTATAGTTTTTATATTAATTTCTAATCTTATATTTTGCTCCCTTTTCCCTCAATCCATTTTACCTCCTTTTTTAAATTTTCATTTCAAATTTTACTTACTCTCATTCTATGAATTGTTCCTATCCCACACTCTTACTAATTCTTCTCCCTCCAGTCTTTCAAATCCACCCTTCTTGTCATTAGTCATCTCACAGTTTTTTCTGTTCTTAAAATACCCTTATTCTTTCTCCACTTTGATCAATCTCTGTCTGTTGGTTGTGGATATGGTGGTCCCTGTTGCATCTCTTTGATTTTATTTCTAGATCTTCACTATGTCTGTATTTCAAATCCTAAATTTTACAGTTACCCTCTCCTACCCAATTTTGCCTTCTTCCTGCATTATTTTTCACTTTAAATTTTAATTCTTCCTTGAATTAGCCTGGTTTCCATTCCTCGCTCTTAGTATTCTTTCTCTCTCTATCTTGTCAAAACCACTGTTCTTTCCTCTAGACATCTCTTAAGCTTTTCTTTCATTCTTTTTTCCCTCTTATTCCCATGCCAGCTGGATATGATCTGGGTTCTTTTCTGGCTTTGGTGCTATAAGCTGGGGAGTTCAGGTTGGCATTTAGACCCTATACTTCTGATGAGGAACACCTGGCCACTGAAATCCCTCTGGCACCTCAGTTGCCATGCTTGGGAGCCCAGCCAGCCCTATCCCATCTTCCCGCTACCAGTCACATTGTGGTGAGGTAGTTTCTTCTGTCTGTCCATGGTTGTATGGATTCTTTCCAGCTAATGCTCCATTGGTTAATTTCTCTACAATTTAGTTGTAATTTTAAACTGGTCCCAGGAGGAGGTTAGTGTAGCTTCCCCTTACTCCACGACCATCTTGGATTGTCCTCAACCTTTGCTTCACCCTGACGAAGGAACACCAAATAGCAAGCAAGTGACAAGTAATGAAGCGTTTTTTTTCTTGGGGGCAGTGTTGTGACTCTTACAAGTTAAAACAAGTGTGATGAGTCCCAAGAAAATGCTGAGTGCTGAAACACTTTTTTCTCATCAAAATGTGATGATTACAGGTTTGATGAGGTCTGAAGCTGACAAGTACTGAAGTATGACTGTATTCTCAGTTCAGAATATCACAAGTATGCCGGCCTTTTTGTGTAATTTAATATGCTGGACTAACTTATCATCGAAAAATTATATTATCTTCTCTGCCTAAAATGCTCTCCCCACATTTTTACTTGGCTAGGTCCATTTTTTTTAAATCACTTAAGCCTTAGTTCAAATATCATTTCTCAAAGACAATTTGCTGATGAAATTATCTAAGTAGTATCACAGAAGCAGACCATCATTTCTGCTGTATTATCTTCATCGCACTTAAACTGTCTTCAATTTACATGTTATATTTAACTAGCATATTTTGAAATATCTCAAAATATATCACCTTTACTAATAATACATGTTCCTTATTGACTACCACTACCACTTCCTCCATAGGAGGAATTATTTTGTCCAGGAAAAAATAGCTCTGGTAAAGCCTAGCTAATCATGAGATCAGCACGGCACAAGTCACTTATACCCCATAATCTCAAACAAATCTTAGCTTCAGGATTATCAGGGGGGTTCATTTCTGGACCAAATAGATGGAGTATTCTAACTTTAAGGGAAAAATGTATGTGCATGCATGCACTTGCACACACACAGAGACATACACATATGTTAAGTTTTTATGCTTTAGCATCTATGATGATCTTAGATGCTACTGTTAGCCATAGCGTATCTTCCAATGGTTTTTCCATTCTTTTTAAAAAAATTAAATGTTTGGGTGTCCCTGGTTAATAAAGTTATATAGGTTTTAAGTATAGATTTCTATAATACTTACAATATGATCTGTATTTTAAATTATGTTCCCACCACCCAATGTCAAATCATCTTTGGTCACCATATATTCGGTTCCCTTTACTCTTTACTGTCACCCTCAACACCCTTCCCTCTGGTAACCACCATGATCTTATTTGACACTATAAGTTTTAGTTTCATATGCCACATATGAGTTTAATCATATGGTTCTTAGTTTTCCCTGAATGAGTTATTTCATAGCATAATATTCTCAAGGTCCACGCATGTTTTCACAAATGGCAGTATTTCACCTTTTCTATGGCTAAGAAATATTTCATAGTATCTATGTACCACATCTTTTTTATCCAATCATCTACTGAAGGACGCCTTTATTGTTTCCATGTCTTGGCCATGATGAATAGTATTGCAATGAATATATGGGTGCATATATTTTTGCAAATAACTATTTTCAAGTTTTTCAAGTAAATATCCAAAAAAGGGATTGCTGGGTCATACAGTAACTATAGTCTTAATTTTTTTTTTTGAGGAACCACCATACTCTTTTTCAAAGTGGCTGTACCAGTTTACATTTTCTTCTACCACCTCTCCAACACATATATAATCTGTTTTGTTGATGATAGCCATTTTTAAAAGTGTAAGGTGGTTTTTACTCACATTTTCCTAATAGCTAGTGAACTTGAGCCATTTGTCTGTCTTCTTGGGAGAAGTATCTGCCCACTTTTGCAGGAATGCTCACTAAATCTCTTCCTTCCTCCCAGCTGAAGGAAGTGCAAGCCACAACTTAATTTCTTCCTTCTCTGGGCTAAAACGCCACCATGAGCCTTCATTTAAATCCACAGCTCATCCCAACTTTCTTCTCTTCTTGTCTCCCTGGTTTGGTCCCACTTGCCTACTTTTAGATATTTCAATGCTTGAATCTCTCAGACATGTTTGTGCATTAAGCAGAAAATACTTTTTTGAGGTATAGCTCTTCAAATTGAGGCTTAAGAGGAGAGACTAAGAGGATCTCTCATACTACCATTCCTTTGACGTCAGTTTCCAAAGGCATTAGGTGTCAGTAGATCAGCTTCTACATTGTGATTAAGAGACTAAAGCTTTTTCCATCTTGTTCTTTGCTTTTTGGGGATTGTCTATATCAGGAGAAGAGTCACTTTGCACATTGCAGTTGGGACTCCAGTGGGAGCAGGTATGTTTCAGATGCCTTTCCTTTTCTCCTACCTGCTGATTATCCTATATTTGCCCTACACTTTCTCTTATGAGATCACAACCCTAATATTAAATAATTTGGCTCCCTAGGTCTGGTGTAGGAGTTTTTAACTAGTCCATGGAGCAGATATATAAAGCACACAGTTTCTTAGTTATCCCAGATAGTTTGCTTCATGTAAAGGCACAGACTGGAACACAAAGAGACCCAAATATAATTTTTCTATCATTGATCTTCAACATTGAACCTTACTATTTCTTTCTCTGTCATTGGCAGAAATGGACAATTCCAAGAAAGTTTAGCTCCCTTTATATTCTTTTTTAAAACAAGATTCACTTGAATAGCCATTAAATATAAGTTTAGTTTCCTATCAGCAAGTTTCATGTGCAGCCTGCCTTTCTGCTACCACTGACCTGCCAGTCTGATATAACCCTTCTTCCCAAGATATATCCTCCACTTCTGCTAACAATGGAGATAAAGGAAAAACTCTTCTAGATCATTATTGATCATTCCCTGAATTTTCTCTACATGTATCTACCATGAGCACTCTTTCACAGTTTGTGTGACAAGCCTATTTCTGAACCAATTAGATAGCTCAGGGAAAGTTGGTTGCAGACTATCTTAAACTACAAAGTTGTTCCTGGTAGTGAGGGATGCCCCATCCTGTCCAATCTACATAGTTATAAATGGAAGGGAGTAGTTTCTAAAAAAATTTGTGATGATTGTCTTGACCAGTGTGGCTCAGTCAGTTTGAGTGTTGTACCCTAAACCTAAAGGTTGTCAGTTCCATTGCCAATCAGGGCACATTCCTGGGTTGCAGGTTACGTCTTTAATTGGGGCATGTATAAGAGGCAACTGATTGATGTTTTTCTTTCATATTGATGTTTCTCTCCCTCTCTTTCTCCTTCCCTTCCCCTATCCCTAAAAATAAATAAAATAATCTTTAGAATAAGATTATTTAAAAAAATTCATGACAGATTTACACAATGGAATTCTATATAGCAGAAAGAAAGAACTCGTACCCTTTGCAACAACATGGATGGAACTGGAGAGTATTATGCTTAGTGAAATAAGCCAGTCAGTGAAGGATAAATATCATATGATCTCACCCATTACAGGACAATAATGAACAAAACTAACAACAAGCAAAACAGAACCAAATATATGAATACAGTGAATAGGCCTTCAGTGGTCAGGGGGAAAGGGGTTGAGGGGAGGGGGAGGCAGAGGCAAGGAAGAGGAGCAGTTTAGACAAGAACCTAGTATAAAGGAACCATGGACATGGACAACAGGTGGGATTGACTTTGAGGGGAATGGGTGGGTGGGGAGGGGGACAGAGGGGAGCAAAAAAGGGGATGGATGTAATACAACAACAATAAAATTTTTAAAAAAATTAATGACGGTATTGTCTTAAAGAAGAAGAAATTGGTCATGGGCAGTAAAGGTATCTACTGCAGTGACCAAGTATTTCAAGTTGGAGATAACCTCTGCTTGGCTTGCTCAATAATAAGAGCTTGAGTGAAAGCATGAGTCTGAGAACTGGAAACTTGCCTTCTTTTCTGAACCATTTTTATATTAACAGAAATAATGTCTCTAGCTTCTCTCTTCTGGCTCTTCAAGCTTCTCCTGGCATAGCTCTCAACGAATGTTCTTTCTGGGTCCACCCATTTGAAATGAAATAGCTCAGAATAGCTGTTTTTATTTTTTGATAACATTAATTTCAAAAAGAAATCACAGAGAGAGCACAGAGAAACCAGGGTGAGTGAGGGAAAGGAGAAAATTGAGAATTGTCACCCTTTCCTTTGGAGATTTGTCCATGATTTGCCATATAACAAGTATGACAGGCATTTTATAGATTTTATACCCTATCTTGATATGTCTTTTATTTCATTAAAAGAAAAAAATCCTAGAAATTAGAAAATTTTCAATTTTAATTCACATTTGGAACAATATCCAAATGTACTACATTCTTGCTGCTGCCTACTTTTGCAGTCTCAGGATTCCTGCTTTATCTTCGAGTTTACTGTATCCTAGACACAGATAGTTTTTCAATTTCTTGAATGTTTTAACAAGAAAACCAAACTGTTATTCCTCAGTCTTTTGTTTAACCTGTTTGTTGTACATGCTCTTTTCATGCTTTTTTCTCCCTCCTCTATTTAATTGAGTATTCCTTACAATTTGCAGTTATTATCTTAAATACCTTCTCTCTCTCTCTATCTCTTTTTGTCTGGAAGCTTACTTTTCTAGAATCAGTTTCAATTTTCTTGACTGGTGCTTTCAAATGATCCTATACACATACTTCCTAGCATAGATTATAAAAGGACTTTCAAAAGTTTTATTGATGTAAAATTGATATACCATAAAATGTAAATAGTAAAATTAGAAAATTTGATAATTTCTTCATAGGAATATACTTATGAAATCATCACTGCAGTCAATGCTATAACTATGTAGATAAATATAACACCGAACTTAGCTGGCTTCTGTTACTATAGATTAGGTTGCATTTTCTTTCTTTTTCTTTCACTTCCTATATTTTGAAATTATCATCAATACATAGTTAAAAATACTACATAGAGGTTCCCTATATCTATCATCCTATTTCCCTAAAACAATTTATATAATTGTAGTAAATTATCAAAACTAAGAAGCTGATATTTGTAGAATTAATGAACTACCTTACTACCTGACAAGCCTAACTTGGACATTACATGGAAGTCACTAGAATTTCCAGCCTGTGGGACTCATTTAGATTCATTTTTTGTACCTATTTTCACATGGGATGGAATTTACATAAAGAAATAAAATAGCCCTGGTGCGATTCCGTCCTGCGTGTCTGTTCTCAGCAGCAGAAGTCATTTGTCTCCGTCTACCTTCTCTCCCACCTAAGTGCGTGCTACCACCCCATGGAAGATTCGATGGACATGGACATGAGCCCTCTGAGGCCCCAGAACTATTTTTTCGGTTGTGAACTCAAAGCTGACAAAGATTATCACTTTAAGGTGAATAATGATGAAAATGAGCACCAATTATCTTTACGAACGGTCAGTTTGGGGGCTGGTGCAAAGGATGAATTGCACATTGTTGAAGCAGAGGCCATGAATTACGAAGGCAGTCCAATTAAAGTCACACTGGCAACTTTGAAAATGTCCGTACAGCCGACGGTTTCCCTTGGCGGCTTTGAAATAACACCACCTGTGGTCTTACGGTTGAAGTGTGGTTCCGGGCCTGTGCATATTAGTGGACAGCACTTAGTAGCTGTGGAGGAAGACGCAGAGTCGGAAGATGAGGAGGAGGAGGACGTGAAGCTCCTCAGCATGTCCGGGAAGCGCTCTGCCCCTGGAGGTGGCAGCAAGGTTCCACAGAAAAAAGTAAAACTTGCTGATGAAGATGATAAAGATGACGATGAGGACGATGATGATGACGAAGATGATGATGATGATTTTGAGGACGAGGAAGCTGAAGAAAAAGCTCCAGTAAAGAAATTTATACGAGATACTCCAGCCAAAAATGCACAAAAATCAAACCAGAATGGAAAAGACTCAAAACCATCAACACCAAGATCAAAAGGTCAAGAATCTTTTAAAAAACAAGAAAAAACTCCTAAAACACCAAAAGGACCTAGTTCTGTAGAAGACATAAAAGCAAAAATGCAAGCAAGTATAGAAAAAGGTGGTTCACTTCCCAAAGTGGAAGCCAAATTCATCAACTATGTGAAGAATTGCTTCCGGATGACTGACCAGGAGGCTATTCAAGATCTCTGGCAGTGGAGGAAGTCTCTTTAAGAAAATA